>JAINUG010000003.1:13059753-13247253 GCA_029706075.1 Aldrovandia affinis
ATCGACTTAATTATTTTGAGGAATAGGCTACACTTTTAGCTTAAATCCCTCCATTAACTGTGTAGCTTTGAGAAATGTGCAATGAATCCTAAAAAGCAAACTTCAGCTCGGTGAAAACATTGGTGCTTTTTCATGAGCATTAAAACTGCCCAGTCTGCACAGACCAGATTAAAGGATATTTACATTTATATTAAGTCAATATTGAATTCGGGCTTGAGGTTAAGATCATTTGTAGATGTAAGAAAACACAACACAGTCTTGTGACGTAGAGAGAAATGCCATCGCAAACTAAAATTGGGAAGCTACGCCTATTGGTATTGATTATTCAGCCCATGAACTGCTCGACTGACAATCCAGGAATGTAAAGGGAAACGGGTTTATAGTAATCACGGTTTAAAAAGGGTTTGGGTTTCAGCCTCCTTTATGGCAATCCAACAAATGCACCAGCACCTTTCACATTCGGGTTTCCAGCCCTGCGGAGCGTGTCATAGCGGGGGCCGTAAACCTACCTGGTGATCGGGGTGCCGGGACTGGGAGGACTCTCTGTGGGGAAACAGAACAGAAGCAGCGTGTGATAATCCCGCGCTATCCGCGCCTCAAAGACCAAAATAATTTTTTTATTTAAAAAAAAATGTATTTCTGATTTTTCCCCCGTTTTTCTCCCAATTTAGTAGCCAATTATACCTTCTATTTATTTTCAATTCCCCACCCTCACGAGTCCGCCGCCCGTCCTCCGGGAACGAGATTCGTATTCCTGGACCTATTTCCCGCCGCTCTTCGAGACGAGATCTTCCACGGATTCCATTAACCTTCTCCTCGGCGGACTCGTGCCGGCTCTCCCTCCCCCCCCCAGAGGCGGACAGCCAAATGCTGCCTCCGATCGGGCTGACGACCAGGGCCGGTCTGGTAGAAACGCGGGTTTCGATCCGCGTCTCTGACGGGCAGCGCACACCGCTCCAAAGCGCGGTGCACTAGACCGCTGGGCCATCCGCCAGCCCCCAAAATACATTTTAAGGCATTTAGCAGATGCTCTTATCTAGAGTGACTGACATCTTTACATACAATCCATTTATACAGCTGGATATTTCACTGAAGCAATTCTGGTTAAGTACCTTGCTCAAGGGTACAACAGCAGTGCCCCACCTGGGAATTGAACCTGCAACCTCTGAGTTATAAGCCCAGCTCCCTAACCATTACACTACACAAAGGACAGAGCTGCACCTGGGCCAGCGCCAGCTGTGGGGTGGCTTGTAGCTCGGAGGTCGCAGGCTCGATCCTCAGGTGGAGCGCACTACCGTTGTACATTTGAGCAAGGTGCTTAGCCTAAATTGCTTCAGTAAATAAACAGCTGCATGAATGTATTGTACATAAAGAAATGTAAACTGTGTGAGTCGCTCAGGATAAGAGCATCTGCTGAATGCCTAAACGTAAATGCAAACACAATGTGCTTGTTATAAGGGCAATTACATTTTTTTTTTTAAATACTAGTGATTTGGTAGCACCCACCCATCGTCTTTTTTGCTCTTCCTCTTCAGTTTGGGGGACGCTCTGGGCGAGACCTTCCAGTCCTTCACTGGGAGCCGGTGGGAAGATCTGGAGCCACAGTTTCCGGAGGAAGACGCCAAACTCGCCACCTCGTCGTCATGGTCACTGCACAACACAAAGAGACCACACGAGGGAGGGGGTGGGGGTTTAGAAAGGTGATTGTACTCATGTGAGAGGTGTGTGAATGCGCGCATGTGTGTGTGTGTGTACGGTAATGTGCGTCTCACCTCTGCTCGGCGCTGGCATCCTGGCTGTCGTTGTGGGGCAGGCTGTAGGCATGTCTGTGGTACGGGGAAGACTTGTGCTTCTCCTTCAAATCCTCCCTGGAGCTGAGTCACAAAAGAACAATCCAATCAGAGCACTTCACTCCTCCAGGGACACCTGGGGCTCGATCCAAACCCATTACTGAGCACAGCCACCTGTTCCAGTCCTAGTCAGAGTAATTCTACTTAATGTGCGTGAGTGCGTGCGTGTGCATGAACGTGTGTGTGCGTGTATGTGTATGCCCAAGTGTGTGTGTGTATGTGTACATGTCTGTGTGACTGTGTGTATGCGTGTGTCTGTGTGTGCGTGTGACTGTGTGTACGTGTGTGTGTGTGTGTGTGTGTGTGTGTAAGAGTGTGTGTGTAAGAGTGTGCGTGTATGTGTGAGTGTGTGTGTGTGCGTGCGTGTGTGTGTGTGTGTGCATGTGACAGTGTGTACGTGTGTATGCGTGTATGTGTATGCCCAAGTGTGTGTGTGTATGTGTGTGTCTGTGTGTGCGTGTGACTGTGTGTACGTGTGTGTGACTGTGTGTATGTGTATGTGTCTGTGTGTGTGTAAGAGTGTGTGTGTGTGTGTGTGTCTGTAAGAGTGTGTGTGTGTGTCTCCCTCTCTCACCACTCTGCCAGGCTGTTGTCTCGCAGGCTGTTGCGAGTCTCGCGGGTGATGTCGGGGGCGGCGGGCCAGGGCTGGCTCACGCTGCCGTCTGCGCAGGCAGCTGCTGCGGCTGCGCTCTCCTGCGAGAGAGCGGCCTCCAGCAGGGAGGGGGTGGAGCTGAGGCGCTCGCCCTCGCCCAGCCCCACGCCCGAGCCGGGCCCCAGCTCCAGGGACAGGTGGCTGTGGTCAGAGTTGTTCCGGTTGCGGGGGGACAGCAGGTGCAGGGCGGAGGCCGCCGACGCCATGCTGTCAGAGTGCAGGGAGAGGTCGCGGGGGTCGGCCCCGGCCACGGACAGCCCCCGCTGCAGCGTCTCAGAGGCGATTTCGGGGATGTCCTGGGACATGGCGGTGGAGGCAGAGGAGATGACGTCGGGGGAACGCTCGCGAGTCGGGGAGGCTTGAGGGACGAGGAGCGGCTCGATGGCCTGCAGGTCCAGAGACAGGGGCGGGTTTGGAGACGGGATCACCTGCAGAGAGGGGACAGGTGAGCAAGGCATCCACGCGGACGGTTGACGCGTTGCTTGTTCCCGAGCAGGCGAGACGAGCTGTACCTGCAGGTTGCTGAGGGGCAGCTGGTCGCCCAGGCCGGGGATCAGGATGGTGCTGGTGCGGGGGCTGCCGGACGGGCTGCTGCTCAGAGCCATGGTGCTGCTGCTGCTCTCCAGGGAAATCTTGGGGCTCTGCCTCAGGTCATCTCCACCCCTGCAGGGCACAGGACAGTGTTGGGGTTCATTCAGTTTCACTTTAAAAACATGTTTTAAAAACTGTCTGATTTCACCTCGGAGGAAGTGGTAGTGTTTTTTCACCTGCCACCCGCCCTCCCCAAATTTTTACGACTGCCTGGCCACATGACCCACCTGGCACCGCTGCTGTCGGAGTTACTGCTCATGGCCGTCACTACAGTGAGACTGCTGGCGCTACTGCCCGGAGAGGCAGGGATCTGAGAGAGACAGAGAAAGGGAGCGAGAGAGAGGGAGAGGGAGAGGGAGAGAGAGGGAGAGAGAGGAGAGAGAGGGAGAGAGAGGGAGAGAGAGGGAGAGAGAGGGAGAGAGAGGGAGAGAGAGAGAGACCAGGGGTGAAAAGAAGAGGAGGGATAGAGGGAGGGGCAAAGGGAAAATGGGAGCAAAGAAATGGAAAAGGGGAAGAGAAGGATAAGGGGAAAAGGAGAAAGGGGCAGAACAGCACAGAAGGGGAGGGAGAGAGGAGAGGTGGGGAGAGGCAGAGGAATACAGAGGGGATGGAGATTGAAAGAGATGGGGGCGAGAGGGAATGGAGTGGGAAAGAGGAGAAAAAAAACAAAAAAAAAAGTGCATATCTGTCAAGTGAAACATCATGAGATTCACATTCTTTCACCGTCCACAGCTCATAGTATCATTTCACAACACAAAGATGACATCAAGCCCTCTCTGTCCCTCTCTGACTGTGTAACAGACTCATTTAAATAATCGATCAAAGTGAATGATTTCAGTCACACTTAGGGTGGTCATTTCCAAAACCCCAGAATGGAGGACACTTCAGGCAGCGGAAATTTAACATGCAATTATATGACCAATTTAAAACCATAACCTATACAGACTAACTTAAATTGAAAATGTGTACTCACAATAGCTGGATCATGGATGGTCTACTTTTGGTACTTCTGTTTAGTAATAAATCTGTGCTCTTTTGACCACTCTGGGTTGTATGAAGTTTTGTACTCATGTGAGAGGTGTGGCTAGCATCGAACACTCTCCGATAGCACTTAAAATGACGTGGCTTGCCGCTCGCGCCCATCGTGCACGTAAGAACGTCATTTTAAAGCGTGGTATTTGTTGACATTTATTAGACCAATGACACAGGCGATTCGTTATTTGACAAATACATGTACAAACCAGTAAAAAGCACACTCAAATCTTCAAACATGATTTAATGAAGAATTTCGTGTTTTTCTAATCTAGACTTCAAAAGGAGGACAAATGGGCATCTGGCAGAGGATCGTACCGGACGGAGGACAGATCGCTTGAAAACCGAACTGTCCGGTATAATGCTGGACGTATGGCCACCCTAGTCACACTTGAGAAACTCTAGGTGTGGTGAGAATGGCTTCCCCTGCAGTACAAGACGAGGGCCGTGGGGGTGCTGGCGAAGGAGAGAGGGGGCCCCACCGAAGCGCTGGGGGTCATGAAGGCATCGGGGGTCATGAGTTTGGGTTTGGCCTCGCTGATGGGAGACAAGAAGTCAGCGGGGGTGGGCAGGGCTGGCATCCCGTGCAGGTCGTTCTGTGAGCTGCGGCCCGACTCCTTATCAGAGCCAAGGCCTTCCACACTCACGTTCGCCAGGTGATCTGAGAAACCTGCAAGACCACAGACGCGCACGCAGGCACGCAACAGACAGACAGGCAAACACACACAGGCAAGCACACACATACACATACACAAACACAGTAAAACACTAAACAGTGTAGTGTTTTGTACCTGCAGGTAAAACATCGCTGAGCCCCTCAAAGCTGTCCAAAATAGGTTGGCGAAAAAATTATTTTACAAATGTGTTCCCTACTAAAAGTTTCCCCTGCGGCAGGATCAGGGAACTCAGCTGGGGCTGGAACCAGATCTGCACATCTTGGAGGGACCCTGGGGGTGGGAATGACCGTGCTTTACTGTGGGCAGGATCAGGGAACTGCCGGGGCTGAGCTGGGGCTGGAACCAGATCTGCACATCTTGGAGGGACCTGGTTTGGGGGGGGTGGGAATGACAGACAACTAACTTTTTACTGTGGAAATGGTGGCACCCTGCAGCCCACCCACACTGCAGAGATCGTAAAAACACAGGCCCACAGAGCGGAGCCTTGCTCAATGTTTCCACGGTCAAAGTCACTTAGATTACATTTCTTCCCCATTCAGATTTTTGGTCTGAACAACTGAACCTCCTGACCATGTCTGCATGCTTTTATGCATTGAGTTGCTGCCACATGATTGGCTGATTAGATAATTGCATTAACGAGCAGGTGTACCTAATAAAGTGGCCACTGAGTGCATGTATATATCTATATTCAAAATGATCGTGAATACACAAAAATATTTATACAGAAATATGGACAGGAAAGACATGGCACTTTTTTTGTGTTAATTTCAGATTTTCCCCCGTTTTTTTTCTCCCAGTTTGGTGGCCAATCGTACCCTCTACTTCTTCGATTCACCCTCCCCCATGAGCCCGCCGCCCACAACTACGGGACCAAACCACTCCCCCGGGGCAGGCAATGAACCGCTTCCTTTGAGATAGAAGTCGCCTATTCGTTTTGCCCACATGGAAGCTTTCGGTGTTCGCGGCGAGCTCGTGCCAGCTTTCCTTCCCCCCTCCCCCCGGGGCTGAAAGCCAATCATCACCCTCGAACGGAACTACCAGCCAGAGCCGGATTAGCACAGCTGGGGATTAAATCCGGCTGCGCCATTATTACAACTCCAAACCTGCCAACAGAACAGAACTGATGCTCGTGCACACATTTTGTTTTGATTGTTTGTTTTTACTAATACTTTTTTTGGTTTATTGGTTTTGTGTCTCTGTACTTTATTGAGAACAGGTGTTGGAAATTCGCCTTTGGCTATAAACACATAAGGGAGTGCATCCGATGCTTGCTTTTTGAACATTGTGCCAATGCTTTTTCCCATGCCCCTGACAAACAAACAAATAAATAAATACATAAAATAAATACTTACTTTGTGTGGACACAGTACAGTTTGATTTGGACCCCAGCTTTGGACTCCACGGGTCCTTGACTTCCTTCTACACATCAAACAAACAAAAAGACAAGAGAGTATTTTTCAGTTGAACACCCCTCTATGGAGCTTATGCTGTATTACCACTAATTACCTTTGATGCAGCATGAATCTGAACACAGTGGCAAAGGAGGGGGCGGAACCCACCAGCAGTCATGCTCTCGCTCTCCTCCTCGGGAGGAAGCACTTCAGTGTGGCGCAGGCGGCTGCGGCTCACGTCCTGGATGCCGAAGCTCAGCACGGGGTGTGTGAGCAGGAATTCGGAGACTGCGGTGAAGCCGGCACGCCCTTTGTCCTGGTCCTGATGCAGCTCCATCACGTACAGAACCTGCAAGGGGGCAGATCCAGGCACAGCTTACCCCATTTGCCAATTCTTAAAAACAGGAACTCACAGAGGGGTTGAAATCGATCCAAGGTCAGGGCTTGGTAGCCAAAATCACTCGACGGCAGGAGTAACATCGTGCGCGGGAGGGCCTGCCATGTCAATAAGGGCTACAGACCGGTCAGCAGCATGGAGTCATACTCTTAACTAGTGATGGGTGAATTGGGTGTCATGACATCACTGATTTGAACCAATCACTGTGCTTTGTTGTGAAGAGCAAAACCTTTTGATTGGTCCGGAAAAAAAGTCAGCAATTAACAGCTATTTGTAGCCCCACCCATTTTTGTTACCATGATACATCAATCTGCCAATCAGTCCTCTTAACCCCTCCCCCCTCACCTTCCTTTGCACGTCAGTGAGAATGAGGTAATCGGCCGACAGGTCCAAGCTGGCCTTCAGGCTCGGCATGACAGAGGAGTTAAAGGGGTCTGGGGAGAACCTGAAAGAACAAGAGGGAGAGAAAGTGGAGAAGTTGTCACACATTTACACATTATCCAATGAACGTCTGAACACGCGCAACCAGGAACTCATGTGCAGGCAAGTAAAGAAAGACATAAGAGATGCGTTCTCAGATGTACAGTCTGTACAATTAGTTTACCACTATGGGGGGTTTCGTTTTTTTTATGATGGTAGTTAGGCTTCATTGAGCATAAAAAGAGTTGAAGTTGTCATACGTTATGAGTGACTCCCTGATTTTATCCAATCGTACGGTCTTGCTATGGAGAGCATAGTGTTTTGATTGATAGCATATGGTCACTTCACCCATTCTGGGGTGCATTTTCCATGCATGGATCAATGGAAAGTGGGGAAGACCAGCCAACACCCACAAAACATGATTATTACTATTTCTTTCTGAACAAAGCCAGTGTCCCTCCCTCCACTAGCTCAAGACGTCAAGCGGCTTTAGCATATCTGCATTCAGCGAACGGCGTGTGCAGAAGCGTATTCGGATCACGTTTTCATCCATCTGTTGTTCTATTGTTTTGTTAATGTTTCTCCCCCCCATCTTCCCAACAGAAAACCAACTGCTTTTCAGGGGGGATTTCTCCGGAACATTCCATAATTAACATTTTTTGCGCTGTGGGTAGAAAGGGAGCTCCAGGCCACGGTTCTGACCTCACGGTCTGCAGGCAGGTCCACGACACCGTGCACCACATCTTCAGCTCCCGGTTCTGATCCGCTCCGGTGATCAGGAAACGCCAGAAAGGAACGCTGCACAGAAGGGGAGGGGGAGGAGGGGGGAGAGAGAGAGAGAGAAAGAGAGAGAGAGAGAGAGAGAGAGAGAGAGAGAGAGAAAGGGAACGGAAATGAGCTCAGAAGATTGGGATGAGGGCTCGAGAGAGAGAGGGAGAGCTCCTGCTTTTGGAGGACACGCACACAGGGGCTGCAATGGACTCATTAAAATGAGCAAACACTCACAAAATTAAGTAAAAGTTGGAAACTTTCAAAAATACAATTCCCTGTTTTGGGGTTTGCTGCAATTCTAGATGAACGGCGGAAAACACAGAAGCCAGAGGGGACACTTTCCATTTAGATTTATTCTTTTAGGTTTTTTTAAGGACAGATGTTTTGAGCTGTCAGGAACTATTTGGCCCTCCTAACTGACCTCCCACCGCACATGCTCAGTAGAGCGAGGCAAACAAAAAGGACTTGTACTCACTCTTGGTCCTGCTTCTTGTGGTTGTCACAGAACAGCAGGCAGGACAACGGCTTCCCACTGTGGGGTTTCCACTCATGCAAGCACCTGTTTTGGGTTGGAGGGGAGACGGATATAATTTTAAATGACATCCTCTCCCCCATGGAGCAGAGCTGCCAGCAGTTTCATTACTCACAGAAAAACATACTGAACGCCCCAAGTGCCTCTACACACCACACCACACAGGATATAAAATATTAATTACACCAAGACAATCTCAACATCAGAGCGGGAGCGGCATTGTGGTTAGAGTTTGGGGGATACAGGTTTCAATCCCAAACGGGGCAATGCTTCAGGTTACAGTATTTCACTCTACAAGGTGGTGATGACACAGAGCTGTCAGTAGTATGAAATCTGTGGAGATGCAGAAATTTGTGTAGACGTGTGCAAAGGAACACACGGTCTCGAGTGCAACTGAAGCACGTACCTGGGCTGGTCCTGTCCTTCGATGTAGATCTGCCAGAACTTGATGTACCCGTCGTGACTGGCTGTGGCCAGGACCGTCCCGTCTGGAGAGAGGGCGCCTTCACTAATGCGCTGGAGCCAGAGGGAACAATAAACGGTCTCACTGACAACTACGTCAAGCTCAACACCTTCGCTGAACACACAGACGTGCACGCCGTCTCATTAACACATCAAGCTCACCGCAGTGACTGAACACACAGACGCACAGTCTGCTCAGTAACATGCATTCCGTCTGATAGTCACTGAATCGCAGAATTTGTGAAAAACGTGAACGCTCCCCCATACCGCGCCATGTCCCCTCACGGTGATGAAGCCATCCTTCAGGTCAGCAGCATCTACAGGCCAGGAGCTGTTGTTGGCTCTGAGGATGTCCAAATCCCACACTTCCGCCTACAGAGAGAGAAGAGGGGGTCATGCGGTGTTGATGATCACCACAGAAAAGCTCCACCCAGTGTCAGGGTAACTTCCACCGTTCACATTATCAATAGAACAGATCCCCCTGGTATAAGGGATGATGCCCTGCATTTGGTCTCTCCACAGACCAGCTCCCCCTGGTGGCTGAAGCATACCCTGTCCTCGTGAAGCAGGGCCAGGGTCTGGCAGGCGTCCTCCGGGTTCTCCTCGTTCTCCTCCGGGATGAAGGGGCACCAGATCAGCCTCCTGTTGGAGTTCAGGGGCGTGTCCTCTGGCCTCCGGATATGCACGATGACCTCATCTCTGAGATGGGGAGTTAAGGGCATGAGTGCGTGCACCGCCCGAATCAACAACAAAACCCAGCACACCTTGCCCAGGAGCGCACCTGCATGTCAACAACAGTACTTATACTGTAGCATTGTTTTATCAGAAATTAATTTGTTCTCTGATTAGAAGTCCTCATCAAAGGAAGGAAGGGAAGAGTGCCCTCTACTGTTGGTTACTCACCAACACCTATTCCAGCAGCAATTCAGATTAACCAGGATGTCTCAGGTGTGAGCTTTGTTAATACCTGGATAGGAGACTTCAGCAGAGTGACATGAGCAAGGCACAGGCTGGTATGGCTGCTGGCCACACAAGCACACCCAGCTGCTGGTTTTCCTTCCAACCATAACCGCAACCTCTGAATTGTAACAAGCTGTTAATTCGCTGTTAGTTCTTAATGAGACACTTTTAATATCGACTGAGGGACGATGAGGGTACCTCTTAAAGGTCCCTCCGTATTAAGCCATGAATAGCTATGCAAGGTTCCACATTCATGTCCCACGACTTTTAATCAGTCAGAGAAATGCTTAGATTCCCTGTACTGTGCTACATGACAAATGATTCCTTTAGAAAGAGGTTACTTTCTTATTATTAAAGGTTATTTTTTTTTATTGACTTCATTATAGACTGGGAGGTCAACTCAGGAGGCTCCTAAATGCTGGAAATGTGGACACCTGGTCACGGACACTAAACCACTAATGGACAATGAAGAGTTCAACGACAGGACAAATATGCTGTCGAGCCAACCTGCATTGTGTGCAACTTAAAACACCTGTTTTCAACAACATTAATCAAGACATTAATAAACTGAAAAAGGAGCAAGGCCAGGGACATTGTGGGGCTGGACTGCTGAGAGCGACCAGGCTGAACGCCATAAAGGACAATACCCAACCGACTGAGGACCTCAGACCACTCCACAGACTGGAACCCACAGACTGAGGACCGCAGACCAGCTGCACACAAGACTGATCCCACCCAGATGCACCACAGAGATCACGAACACACCCAGATGAAGTCATTCCTGCAGGATGGCCATCAGACTCTTTAACTAGGAGACCTCACAGAGTGACAGAGCACCAGCCACACGCAGACAGCTGCTGAGCCAGCAAATAACAAGCTGATAGCTGGGGAACATTTAACATTAACACTTACATTTTATAGCTACAATTGACACATGCTGTGCACGAATTTTAATCAGTCAGAGAATAGATTCTCTTATTTTTACTTATTTTTCCTTTTTACTTATTTACTTTATTATTATTAAAGGTTATTTATTGTTATTTGTTTTCTTAGTTATTGATTCTGGGAGGTACAAACAGCCCTATGTCTTGAATGTTTGAATGTTTGCCGTGATGTATATACTGTGCCATGTATAATATGTGATATGTCTGAGTGCGAGCAACAAATAACTTGTCCCATTTCCCCCGGGGATCATTAAAGTTTTCTGATTCTGATTCTGATTCTGATTGGTTGGAGAAAAAGGAGCATGCACTGCCACCAGGGGGCCCCAGCTCCACTGTGCTAGAGGACTGCACTTATTGAGCAGCGACCAGAGAAGTCGCCGTAAAGCAGAAATACCCAACCGACTGAGGACGTCAGACCCACCCAGACTGGAACACACAGACTGAGGACCTCTGTGACCGACGCTATGGCCAATAATGCGTCACCCACAAGGACTCCCAGCCACAGGTGGCACCGCCATAAGCAGGATCACTGAGAAGGTGAATGAATGCTTTAGCTGTATATGCCACTCAAGAGCCCCATCAAGTGATATTTTAAAGGGGAGTAAGCAGGATGTCTCAGTTGGCAGTTCCCTCATAGCTGCTGCCTTCTTCTTCATTTCAATCCTATGAATCAACTGTACATTTACTTATTCTAATGAAATGAGTAACACAATGCATTAAGCACTGTATTAAGAATCATTTATATTAGTAAAATTCCATGATTTTCCCCCTGTCCAGTATGCACACACAGCTGGTATAGACACAGACGCAGACCTCCACAGGCGCCACAGTTAAAATCTGCTCTTTGCAAACTCCAGCTTTGTAAGATCAAGGGAAAGTGTTAAACTCATCTGTGCCGTCCAGGCAGGCTTCTACCAACACGCTGTCGGGTAAATTGCTTTAATTGTAAATGGTCAAATTGAAAGCAGAAGCACTCTGGGCGGTTGAGCAGCGGAGTTTCAAATGCCCGTGTAAACAGGCAACTTTAGAGAGACTGTGGAACCCCATGCAGCAGAACGGGGGTGGGTTCAGCCGAGGATGACGAGGATACAGAATCTTGTCCTCGCGGCTGGTGAGCTGCCACACGAAGAGGTTGCCGGCCTCGTCCATGCAGGCCAGCTGGTTGGAGTCCAGGTGAGCGAAGGCCAGGTCGGTGACCGCGCCCACGAAGCCCTTCAGCAGCGTGCGCTCGGCCGTGCCCAGACTCAGCACACGGATCATGGCGTAGCTGTTGGCACCTGCGCATAGGTAAGCACAATGTCACGTACAATGGACGCCTTCACAGTGCGCTGGGAACACAGCACCGCTGTGACTATCTGTTGAACTGTACATAGGTAAACTGGTCACTTTTGTCACACAGCACCTGCATCGTGGCATGTCGGTTTGTAATGGCAAAGGTCAACACATGCACCTTTTTCAAATCATATCTTAGCAGAACACTTCAAACCTGTGTCACAGGTTAACTGGCTGAGAACGTAACTATGCAAACATCATCACTAGCAATAGGTGACCTCACCGATGTAACTGCTGAGCAGCACCGAATGTGTGTAGCTTAGACAGCCAGCCGACCCGCTCCGCTTTTCTGCTGTGGAGTCGCATCACCCGTTGGCAGAATCACTTGTGGATTATGACACCGTGCAAAATTTCACATCAACAACTGCTCTGACTTCAGGTGACCCCTACAGCAATGAACCTGTGTAACTCTGAAAACAATGACCCCAGTAAAACTACAGCTAAATGTCAACAATGACCCCAGCTATGAAACCAGGCAACTCCTGCAGTAAAACTACAGCAATGACCCCAGGCTACTGGCACAGCAAATCCCTACATTCGGCCTTAAAGCAAGAAATAAGGGGGCCTCGGTTGGCGTAACGATCATAGCATTCGCCTGGAATGCAAGTTTCCCATTGCAGCCACGGTTCGAAAACCGAATGCGTCAGTCCGGCTCTGGCCAGGAGACCCGATCGGGGTTGGCGATTGGCTATCCGGCCCAGGGGCAGGGGGTTGGGAGAGAACTTGCCGATGAGCGGAAGGGCGTCGCTAGAAAGTAGGTGGGCAAGTTCCATCTCGGAGGAGGCGGATCATTACCGGCCTCGGGGTATTAGCTTGTCCCGTAGTGACGGGCAGCGGGCTCGTGGGGGAGGGCGAATTTTAAAAAAATAGAGGCGATAATTGGCCACCAAATTGGGAGAAAAACAGGAGAAGAAGGAGGGGAAAAATAAAATAATAATAAAAAATAAAATAAAAACCCATTTGGATTGTTACTGCCTGGCAATGCAAAGCAAGGGTGAAATGACCAGGAACGCTCTTATTAATACAGGGTCTGCTGCAAAAACAGCTCAAAAGGAAATCAAGTCACTCAGGTTCTTCCATACACAATGACAGCGAGCTAGATTAAGCTGCTGGGCAATGAGTTTTACACCCCACTCAGGTCAGGAAGGTCTTTGCTGTTTATTCCACATACACTGTGCCGTAACCCAGGCAACAAAGCCAAGCATTTCTCAACAGTGTTTGGGGGTTCTGTAACAGAGTCACAGTGCCCTCTGGATGGTGCAATCCGCAACGGCAACAGGGTTAAAAAAAACCACTCCAATCGCACACAGATCACATACTCTGTCAACTGTGTTCCCGATGGGTTGTTTCAACTCCTTTCCTGAGACCTGCTCACAATCTAAATCAGCACTCAAATGTAAAGCAGTAATTTAATTGGTATTGGGAGGTTGACAATTGGCTATGTAACATTACAGCTGTTTGCGCAGGTGAAATACAAACCAGCTATTGATAAGTCAAACAACCACCACACCGGGTATAACTATTTAATATTAATTGAATTGTGACTGGATTTTTTTGGCTTGCCAATGAGAAAGAACTCAGTTCAAACTACTCAAACGAATGGCTACCGTGATCACACCTTGGTGCACAGCCTTCCTGAATCTCCCGCGCTCCCTCGCGTCTGTCCTCGCCAGCTCTGAATCCATCACTAACGAGTTTCATCACACAACCGTCATGTCAAAATGCCCAAAATGACAAAATGGAGAGAACAGCGCCCTGCATGTGTCACCCAGCTCTCTAATGCAACCCAAACTGAACGCAGCTTTGCAGTACGGCTTCAAAGTTTGTATCATCAGCTCTCTCGTGCTATTCCTGTTTTCGTGTTTGATGCACAGCATCATAACCTAAATATGTTGCTACACGTGCACAAGGACGCCGTTGACAAAATGAGCTCACGCAGCTCTGACAGCCTGGTGGGGAAAGTCCAAAGGCAACGCTCACCTCTGATGGCGTACGCGAGGTAGGAGTTGGAGACAGCAATCAGGTTGCCATAGTAGTATTTGTGCTCCCAGTCGTACTTTGCCACAGGCTGGATCTTGACCTGCGGAAGAGGAGCAGAGGAGGTCAACCTCAGTGGCAAGGCCATTAGGAATCTGGAGAATGGGATGGCAATCGCCCAACAATGTACTGTCATTTGTAATGAAGAAGGTGGACTGTGGAGATGGTCCTGAATTCAAAGTGCGGAGGAGGCAACAGGAGGGACTCAAACAGCAGCTGGCTAGATGCAGTTAGCATCATTACTCAGAACTGGATATTACCTATTAATAGAATGCGTAGAGTGCATATAGGACACAGTGTTTATTTCATTCAAGGGGGGTGTTTGTCACTGACCTCCCGTTTATGAGCTGTACCCTTTGCACAATTTGCCACACACACTGCTTACAGTGTCTCTCACGCAGTGGTGCAAACACAGACAGACAGACGTGTGCTCACCTTGTTGCTCCCCCGTGCCTTGCTGTTAATGCTGGAGTCATGGCTCGCCACAATCTCCAAGTCGTTGGATGTGATGGCAATGGAGGTGGAGCTGTCGTCTCCAGAGAGACAGCTGGAGGAGAGACAACACATTGTATAGGTTTAAACCTTGAGTTTAGGCTACCACGCCATCAGACTGGACTACCAGCTCCGTGCCTCAGAGATTAGGAACAGAGATTCCAGTTGTAATTGAGTTCAGTGTTAATAATACTGGCAAACAAGCCCATTACCCCTCCATCCATCACACACTAACCAGAGGGTACCATGGAGCGTCTGTGCTCCACAGACACAATTAGGATGGTCACTAACCACAAGGCTTGCAAAGCCATTCGGTGACACAGGGAAACTAGAAAAGATAGATACTGTACTGACCGACACTGGATACAAACAGTAGGAAATTGGGCAATTATTATTTATTTGACAGATGCTAATAAGAACATTGTGGACCTACAACGCTGCCACTGCCAAGATTCGTTTAATCTTTAATCGACAGACAAACAAGCACATGCTTGCAGGCATGCAGGAACACACATCCGCAGAACCATTGACATCTCCTCACATGGTCTGTCGTTCCTGGGCGTCCATGAGCTCTGGGTTGTGAGATTCCGCGGATGCAACTCGGTCTCCTGCACCTAAGAGATCCGCTCCAAACAGACCATTGAGCTCGCCGTTGAAGGACGCCTTCTTTTGAATGTCTACTGAGGGTGCATCTGAAAGGTGGGGGTCGGGGGGTGTTGAAGCCATTATTCTCAGCGGAAGGTATTACAAATCATACTTTCATACAACAAGGTCAATAAAAACCATTTTATTATTTTCAAAAATCGATTATATGTTTGATCGCTGGATGATTCTCAGGAAAATATATGCCTATTTATTTAAGTCTTAAACGTTTAAGTCAATTTGTAGGATCACCGTTGCGTTGAGATAGCTTATTGCGTTAAGCTATAGCAACGCATTACCTTCCCTCTTTTGGCTTAGCAGGCATGCTATCCGCCAAGTTGAGTAAATAATATAGACGCAAAAATGTGCATACTCGATAAACCCACTACCGGATTGATGAGTGACGCAGAATCTACCGGCACTTGTGACCCGGGCTTGGTACCCAGCTACTGCGCGTGCAGTTCGACTCGGTGAAATTAGCCAATAGCGTTTGGTTTATCGTCGTTTTCATACTTTCTTGTTATTTGCTCAATTATTACGTCTTCGTTAAATACACTGTTAACGTTAAGCGTTCGCACTAGTTTGAGTTGACCTCTTTTGTTATTCTGTATTAACATTCTGTATTTAGTTAGCTAATCAACCAGCCATTTCCTTGTGACTTAATGAACTCAGACAGCGAGCTAGCTATCTTAGCAATTTCGCTCACCACCAGACAGCATTCCTGGGCACTGTGCGATGGCTGGTAATCAAGTAAGCAAGCTACGTACAAGCTTCGTGTCTACGTACACGAAAACAACCTGACTGATGTTATTAGTTGGCTAGTTAGATAGCCATACCACTAGTCACACTTCCTGCCATATTCTAATTACACTTGCTGTTTATAAAATAACGCAAGCGCGACCTTTTGCATTATACACATAAGTTATCTAGCGCCCTAAAAGAAACTCCGCTATGGTTAGTCCAGCTACTTCATGACAATGTTTGGGTGTTTTCCATTAGCAAGTTTTAACCTTGTTCCCTTGGCTAAATAATCTTATAACACACGCCAAATTAAAAAATAATCATAGCAATGTTCGCTGTTAGAATGAGATAGTCTTCATGTAAACCCGCAACACCTCCGCAGCTGCACAACATCAATTCCATCCTTGCGGCCTAACGCCGCCTGCTCTCCCGGCAACTCACCGCTGCTATTCCCGGGTCGGTCCAACTTTAAGATGTCCCGAAGATGTTGGGTCGCGTCCTCTATATCTATGTTCGAGTTGGAAGCCATAAGGGGAGGAAAGAGGGGGACCAGGTCGTTAGAGGGGGAATATTGTTTCCGTTTATAGTCTAATTTATGTAGCTAGCTAACTATCAATGTTCAGTCGCCCCCAACGTTCCTGGATTGCTGTAATGCCACAAACGGCCTCAACTTCCGTTCAGTGCTCACACGAACTCATTCCCGCCTTCAGAGGAAACCTGATACCAGTCCATCCGTTCCTACGAAACCAACCAACTGCAACTTATTGTGTTGTTAGCTAACGAGCAAAGATTGCCATGGGAATCTTTGAGAATGTTATCGCTGTAAATTTTACGCTACACCGTGCTAACTTCAAGCATTCAGAAAGTATCATTTTCCGGAAAAGTATTTTCATTTCAAAATATGTTAAGATCAAAAGTGAAGTTAAAAGTGGACAATTGAAACAATCAATCTGTTCTATCAAAATTAGTTTTAGAATCCTGACGTTTATTAAAAAATAATATTGCAAGCTCGATGAATGGCCTGTCCTACAAACATATTTCTAAACATGCAGAAGATGTAAACGAAAAATATTGACGCCTCCCACTCGAAAACATTTGCTGAGTACTTTAACAAAAGCGCCAACATAAATGTACGTTGAAAATGTATTTGGGAGAGAAAGGGCGTCTGATTGCTGCTGAGAATCTGTTGCATTCCAAATGTTGTGAGACGTAACAAGAGTTAAGAATACAGGACGGCACTTGACCAAAGATCTGACATTAAATAATGTTACGGGGAAAACTGTATAGGCTCTTGTTTCTTAACGCAGGACGAAATACTTAATTTGGAGAACTTGGGTACCTTGGAAAAAATACAATTTTATTTGATTAATTTCCAGATATCAATGAATTGTGGATATAGTTAAAAACGCTTATCCTCAAAGGCTTGTACTTTGTGTCACATTAAAACATGTTATAAATATTGGTTCTGATTCCCTCTCGTCATGTTTGCATTTGAAGCACACAACACAAGGCATACATGGAGGACAATCAGAAAGCACTACACACCTTATAAGCGGTCACACTGCTGCCATTTCCCGTCCTCCTGAATCTGCAAATGGCCATACGGTAATCATAGCAACACACTTGATTCAGGCTTTTCTTTTAACACTTTTATTTCCTTCCATGGTGTGTTGTGCAACAGAAACACTACAAATAAAGAGGCAGTAACTGAAACCACTGGAGTGGTTTGATACAGTGAAATGTTGGATATTCCATGCCCGCTCCCGCACAGACCGCTGTGAACACTGAACACACAGCATTGAGAACCAGTACAGTGCATTAAAAGTGAGTCTTCATTTGCCACTAGCAAGTATAAAGTAAAATCATACAGCAAGAAAGAAAGAAAAACAACAACTCTACTTCAGTAATTTGGAGAAAGCAGGTGAACCCCTGGCAATAGAGTGATCATGGTTCCAAGCAGAGGCCCCTTAAGTCTTTAAAAATATACCAGACTCTGTACTGGGGCTGGTACCGAGGGATTCTGTCAGTTGAGAACTGGGGGTTCAATAATTAAACTATCAGGTAATCGCCTCCTTCTAAAATAAATAAAACATGCCACACAAGACGTTGATTTGAGTGGGAAACCCCATTCAGGAGGAGGGAGGGAGGGAGGGTGGGTGGGGCAGCTGAAAAGGAAACTAAATGGCCTTCAGAGCTTGTTGGGCTGCTGTTTAATGCACATAGGCCCTCTGTCCACAGACGGTGGTTGTTACGGGGAGCCAGGCAACTCTGAAAGTATCTGTGGGTAGCTTTCATAGTTGATGTGGCAACAGGGGCAAGCAACTGTGGTCCTCAAGGGTTGGAACGACTCCATATTTCACTTTAGACTAAAGATTTGTTGTGTCCTGGCAAAACAACCCTGTATTTTATGACATCATAGAAGATATGGCAATTGTCTTTAAGCCAAGTTTACATTCTGCTATCTGGAGAAGATGGGAATGCAAATTTCATAACCCAACAATCCCATGTATTTTTAACTTAGCAAAAAGCTACTATGAACAGGTTGTTTTTTATAGCAGGAAACCCCTTCGTTGTTTGTGTTATATAGGTAAGGAGTTAAATCACCCAGTCTAAATGAGTTCAGACACAAAAAAAGACCCATTTTGGCTCTAGAACAGCAGTTACCAAACCCCTCTTTATGGCTTTACACAAGAGGCAAAACAGCTAGAGCGGAACCACTTATTGCATTCTCCCGCCCACTCCCAAGTGAGAATTTAAATCTGCTATAAAACAATTAATAAAAATGAGAATTACAAAATAAAATAAAATGTAAAAAAAGGGGGAGAGGAAAATGACGAGGCAAGTCAGAGACAGACACCAAGAGAACAGAAGGAAGAATAATAAGATTCCACTATTAAGAAAAAGTCGATTTTATTGTGTATCGTGGCTTGGTTGTCCTGGGACAAGGAGGAGAGAGGGGAAGGGGATTGTGGAGGGGGGAGGTGGTTGATGATGTTTTGGTTCTTTGGATCGCTAGAGAAAACTGCCATTACATTGAAAATTAGACTTAAGAAAGAGAAGGGGGGAAAAAACTGCTGTATCCTCAAAGGCATGCTGGTAAACAACACACTGAACTAGGCGAAAATCAGATCAAGGAAGGAAAAGAGAACAAAAAAGCAGGAACGAAGTAAAAACATAAAATGACGCAAAGGTATGCAAGGTAGGTTTTCTTCCCCCTGGCATCCTCAAATGTACCTATTCTGGATCCACAACATCAGGCAGGGCAGCATGGCCTCGGCTTCAGCCTGCCGGCGTCTGCAGCGATCCAGCAAAGGGACACGTATACTTCCTGTTGCAAATGGATGCATGTGGCTGTGTGTCGGTTCTTTCTGTTGATTGGTTGGATGTGGTGAGCGGCATGTAGAATCTGGTGTGGCGCAGGTTTATTCTCAAGAGAGGTATGCATGGAGGAGGGGGGGGGCGAAGAGGGCATGGGGGTGGGATGGGGGGAGCGAAGGGGTTTGGGAGGGACCGTCTCCTTCTCCCCCTGTATCCCACCACCCATTAGTGACTTTAGCCGAAATTGTGCAGCGCCAGCCGGAACATGTCATTGGTGCACACCCAGGCGTCATTGATGTTTTTTAGGAGGAAGACCTGATGGAATCCCATGATAGGGTCCTCATCAGCCTGGAAAAAGCAGAGGGAGGAAGGAGGGTTAGTCCTGGATCATTCCTGCTCAATAAACACTCAATGTCCCCCACCCAAACCCCCCCTCACCATCATTTAGTCGTACATCAGGGTCACTGAGGTCAGTAACTCCAGACACTCCTTATCTTCCAGCGTGGTTTATTTAAGTAGGGCTGGCCCGAGCTATTCTCATATTCGGATCTTCACACAAATCCCAATTCAGAATTCAGCATTCGGATTGGTTCATTCTTTTCCCCCACCCAAAACAACTTGTTGCTAAATTGATTAATTAAAGCCATAAGACAATATTTTTGTCAGTATCGGCCTAATTATTTTGATTAGATACACCTATTAATTACAAACAGCCCAGTTAGGACTGAACACGCATCGCTTCGGTTTCTCACATCGTCTAAAAAAAGATGCCAAAACGCTCAACGCTACACGGGGAGCCAGAGGGCAAAAGGTGAAAAAATCGGCCGCCTGGGAAACTTTTAAAATATGCGCCGATATCCGCCAGTGGCGGCGGATAGCGTAGCGGTCTAATGCACTGTATTTTGGCTGGTCCGATATGGTGTGCGCTGCCTGTCAGGTACACGGTTCGAAACCCGCGTCTCTACCAGATCGGCCATGGTCGTTAGCCCCAATCGGGGTCGGCATTTGGCTGTCCGCCCCAGGGGAGGGGGGGCCGGGGTGAGCCGGCTCAAGTCCACTGTGAATCACGTAGGGAGTCTCCAGAACGTGGGTGGGCAAATTCCGTCTTGAAGGAAGCGGAGTTCGCTGCCCTCAGAGTTAGCTTGCTAGCTTTAAAATACAAAAAATGCACAGATGAACAGAAAAAGGAGTGCCAAATACGGCAGCAGAAATGGGCATACCATAGGGGTACGACCGTTGTTTTTTTGTTTGTTTGTTTTTTAAACAAGTGTTTTTTCTTCAGGTATTTCTTCATAAACACCAAAGCGCATTCTGAGCCTGTGGAAATGCATTTGGGCCAGCACTACACTTATGAACATTAAAATAAGTTTAGCAATAATAATCTTTCAGCATCATCTGTGCTCGGCTTCTATGGCTATTCAAAACTGCATACAAAAAAGATTGGCTTCTAGCAGTCAAATGGAGCGGCAAATTGGCAGATACTTGTACGTGGGAAAACAAAAAGTGCGTTAGGGTTGCAACGGGATGGAAAGTTTCTGATAAATTCCAGGTAAAATTTTCACAGTAACTTTGGCTTGGGAATTTTGCCCATCAAGCATATAAAATCTTATTTTTTCCTTTTTTTTTTACAGGTCATCTTAAAACTACTAACGGAGCTGGAGTCTTAAATAATTAACTATTTTGTATTTACTATAACTTCTTCTGGTTTACAATGCAGTGGATGAGCGATCTGCTCCCCCTATTGCTGAGGCAGCGTCATGCATGCACAGTTCATACTTCCATCACATGATCATCAAGAAAACATTTAGTCAGAGCATACCCTCTGATATGATCGGGTTGATCAACACGGACACATGCCATCGTCATTTTGGTAAATTCATGGCATAAGTGATGATAGTCAAATATTTACTGAATAGTTAGGTAATAATTCGATCTAGTAGCTATGTTTGCTGCTAATATTGTACCTAAAAATAAAAAGCAAGCATATATGTCTTGTTCAAAGACTAGCAAGCTAGCTAGCTTAAGCGAACACTTGCCATTAATCAAAATGTCACAACTTGCAAGTTCAAAAGAGTGAAAAATATTTGTTTAAGCTGTTTTGAAACACCTGTTTTAATTTGTATGGAACAGTACATAAATTCCTGTTCAATTCCCATGGAAGGTTTCCCGTTTTCAAAATTCCCTGAATTTTGCAACCCTACAGTGCATCCAGTCCCTTATTTCCAGTGCATGTCCGAAGTATGTCCATGATACAGTGCCCTGCATCTGCTCTAGCAGACCTCCGGAATACTGGGCTCATCTGAGGATGCGCAATAAGCTCTTTGCACAACGGTCCTACATTCCTGCGATTCTTAAGCACAGCGGTAGGAAGAGACCACTCAGCCAGGCAGTTACGCAGCAGGTTGGCTGCAAGCAGGGCCTGCTGGCTCTCGTCACATGCCGTGGCAGGAATCACACCACCTTGCTCACACTCAAGGGTTAAGAGGTCACACAAAGCCTGTGTTAGTTGCCCCTGGAAGAGCAATGCTGTCCATGGACCTGTAACAGTTAACCTGCCTGTGGCTAGGGAGGGAGAACTAAAGGAGAACTGATGATGTCACAGTGCCCCTGTAGACAACCCACTGCAACATGGCTGTAGTCACTGTGCCTATCAACAAAACTGATGACAGCACAGTGCGCCTGCAGACCACACACTCATACTGCAACACGTTCCAGTTCAACCATGAGGAAAATTGTGTGGTGGTGGGGGGGGCACAGATGGAAAAACTGATGCGCAGCGTCATCATGGCCAATCATATAATCTTCTGCAAGAGGAATTTCACAGCCATCCAGAAGAACTGATGCACACTGGAATATTCCTAAGTCAACCCACAACACCATAGTTGTATGGAGGGCTTTCCATTGGCTTTTCTTTGGAGAGTGCACTTCCATGTGCAGTGCACTTCCATTCCAAGTGACCAGAGCAAGGAACACCTGGCAGGTTAACTGTTATGCAGAAAATGGGGTAGAGAACCGATACTTGCATGCGTTGACTGCAAACGCAGGAACCAGTCATTCTAAAGCCTTCCTTGTAATAAACGCATGAATCTGAAGGCTAGCGAATTCTGTGGTCCAACAATAGCGGAGGCCCGGTCAAGCTGAGGTCACCCACGCGAAATGCAAGTCCTTACTGAGGCAGTGAGGGGTGGGGGAGGTCAGGCCATGTGACCACAGCCAGGTCAAAGATCAGAGGTTGTGCAGGGCTAGCCTGAAGACCTCGTTGGTGCAGACCCACGCACTGTTGAGGTTTTTCAACAGGAAGATCTGGTGGAAACCCAGGACCTGGTCATCGTCCGCCTGAGCGCACGGTAAGAGAGACAACTCTGAGAACCGTGCTGGAAATGACCCGGCACCGACTTGACCCTGGCATTCTTGACAGTTGGCATACGGATTCCCCAATTTAAATAATCACTGCTCATGTTTCAGCCAGTTCTTGTCCAACCCAAGCTTACAGATTTACACAGATGTACCACAGACACAATTTTGGTCACACATTAAAGCTCTTTGTGTACCCAATGAAGCATTTTCACAACGTATTATTTCACATTTTTCACAATTAAAAAACTGAATATGAAGTTAATGTTAAAGTTCCCCCCCAAATAAGTTGCACATATTTTCACAAAGATCTGAGCCTCAATAAATCAGCAGATTTAGAATAAAATGATTCACTTCATCTTCTGCTCTGTGCTTCACTCCAGACAGATGCAGACATCCGTCACTGACCCTGTACTGGATAGACACCTGTAACCAACAGTTACTGTTTGTTGGCAGGGTTGGTAAATGCAGTGTGAATGGTATGGGATTTGAGGGGTCAAAATCCGGAAGCCCCCACACACACACGCTAAGGAAGCGTATTAACATAAAGACATGTGGCTGCAATCTCCCAATAAAACATCTCCCTCAGAGAGAATATCCCCCCGCTGGCCCAGACTCCTCTCACACACACCACAAGAGCAGATTCTTATTCGCTAACAGGAGATCTGTACGACCCTTCTCACAATTCCGATTCGCTAACAGGAGATCTATGACCTTTCTCACCATTCTGATTAGCTAACAATAGATTTGTAAGACCCTTCTCACCATTCTGATTCGCTAACAGGAGATCTGTATAACCCTTCTCACCAAAGACAGACAAGTCACAACAAACCAAATGGCTGATTAAAGGGAGGAAGGAAAGAAGGCAGGGGGGAGGGAGAGGGGAGAGAGAGAGAGGGAGAGAGGGAGAGAGAGAGAGAGAGAGAGAGAAAGAGAGAGACTTACTTTTAGTTGTCCTACTACCATACTCAGTATACAGCTGTCGGGAGTGGGCTGGTGGTCCTGTGCAGTTATGCTGTGAGCAATTTTCGTGAAGGGAAGGTTCTGCCAAGAAACAGGGAACGGGGGTGAAACAATCGCTCCATTCTCCATCGCTAAAGACATGCCCGTGACCGGACTGTTCCCGGCAAGGTCACGAGGCTCCAGCAGGCTGCGAGCGACGCGGCGAGCATGGCGCTCCCGCCTTTTCGCCCAAATCAACGGCACGTGCGCACCGACCGCTCGCGGGCCTCTGAGAGAGAAGTCAGTGGCGGCAGGCCAAGCGCAGCGCTGCACTCCTACCCATTTAACATGTTAAACAGAACCAGGGGCACATGGAGCTGTTCACAGGTTTATAACAGCGATAAACCAGGAAAGCGTGTGTCAAGAATAGTCCAACGGACAAGGAAGAGACTCACTCACTGTTGAAAAGAGTCACAGTCCAAATTCTTGAGTAATGTCTTTACTCTTTTTACGAGCCTCTTCCCTTGCGGTCTTTTAGTCCCCTTTTTAAACATTGGAAAGGGAAACATTTGTGATATGCTCTGGCATCGTATTTTGTTTTATTGGTTGCAATATATAATGTTCATTTTGGAATGTTTATTCTCATGTAAATAAATGTGTACCCCAATTTCTGTAGGGTGCATGCAGCTTTCTGTCAGTTTGTCTGTCGGGGACTCCAATATGACCTGACAGGATTCCCTTAAAGAGAATAACAGTGAAGTAAAAGACCATTCCCACACATTCTCCAAGGGCTAAATAACAAACAAGTATTGTAGTTTAAGGTTAAAAAAAAAAAACAACAACAAAAAAAACAAAAAAAATTCCAGGTACAGCCTCAGAGCTCTGAAGATCAGAAGGCATTGGGGGGAGGAAGAGACGTTCTCCCCGTTATTGGTCAAGAAGTGTCTAAATTACTTACATTAAGCTTTTCGACAATCGCTGCTTTTCCCTGGAATTGCTGTCCCTCCCACGTAAGGCATGACGCATCGGTCTGGAAAAGAAGAGCAGGGAGGCTGGGAGGTGAGCCTGTCCTTCTGTACTCGCGTTAGGCACTGCAAAACTGCGAGAGGAGGCTGAGTTTCCGGGGCGCGTACCACACCAGAGCACAAGCGTCATCACCTTGAGACGCACTATGCCGAGCCAGCATTTATCATCCTTCGCCAACAGCACAATTAAGGCCCCAAACTATGGCCAATGGACTGACCAAGTCTACTAAATTCACAGATAAACACATTTTTAAAACGCCAAGACTGCAAGGCCAATCAGAAATGTAAAAATGCCACTCTAAACATTCATTATTTTTATTCATTTTCTTATTTTACTGCAGCACTGAAGCGAACGTCTGGGTTGCCCGGAGAAGGGCCCTCAGGAGGTCTTTGGGAGGCCCCTGGAAGGCTTGGCAACAAGCATGCACCACATTGGCCCCAATATGCCCCACCCCCCGCTAAACCCTGCTGCTCAGGGGAAGATGTTTGGGTCCACGTTCTTATTCTGTTATCTGAGGAAGCATTTTTTCGACCACACTGTGTTTCAATATAAAAAAAGAAAAAAAAAATCTGGGTTACCCTGAAACATTTCAATATGATTTCTGTATAATGAATGATTAAAATATTAACATTTCGGCCTCCCGCGTGGTCCAGTGGTTACAACGTCCGACGCTGGCCACGGAGACCGGGGTTCAATTCCCCGTCTCGCCAAGTGTCAGCTTTGGCCAGGAGTGCAACCAGGGGGCGGCGATTGGCTGTCCTCCCCAGGGAGGGGGGAGGGAAGCCGACGTGACGTTCGCTGCGTATAAGAGTGGCCCTGTAAGTACCGGGGTTCAGTCGACGGCTTGGCGAGTGACGTCTCGGAAGAGGCGTCACTTCGCCTTCGTCACTACCGGTCGCAGGACTACGGCAGCGAACATTACTAGGGGGGGGATTGACGTAAAAATAGCGGGTCTAATTGGCTACCAAATTGGGAGAAAATGGGATAAAATCAGAAACAAATTTTAAAAAAATAAAAATAAAAAAAATATTTAAAAAATTTACATTTCAACTGCATCGGAGAGAGTGAAAGATGGACACACAGGGGACGCAAAGGGCAGAAAAAAAGAGAAGAAAAAGTAGAAGAAAAGGAGAGAGATGGAGAGATACAGGATTAGGACCCAATGCAGACATCACTGTGGTGGGGCAGAGGGGCACAGGCTGGGACTCACATATATTGCTCCAAGTTGGTTCCTGTCTGTGTCAAACAACTGGTAGTAATGCTGTACGAAGCTGGACCCTATCTGCTCCCAAATCGGCTTGTCACCCATTCTGATTCAGCCGGCAACAGCCACTGTTTGGAGAGAAGGAGAAGCAGAGAATATGATTATGCATACAATGTTTTTATTTCTAAAAGCAGGGGAAGCCAGGGACTAAGAGACTGCAGATTAATCTGCATGAGCAGCTCCTGTCTGTCCAGCCTCCTCCACCCATTGGCAGGCCCTCCACCTTCTTGAGCCCCCTGGCCACAAACAACATCACTGCTCCTTTTCCCACAGGGGGTGGGGTGTTAGCTAGCTAGCAAACTCCACCCACCCTCGTATGGAGAGATTAAGCCCCAAAGTGCCGATCCGAGATCAGTGTGAACCTTTTAACAGGGTGCGCCGTGAGGTTAGGATTAGCGGCGGGTAAGCTGATCCAGGAGGATCGGTTGTTGGGGCCAAAATTACTTCAAAGCATAAAAGTGCCCCCCGGACATAAGTTTGAATTTCTGGTCAGTGACAGGGCTTGGAAGAGGTCATCAGCAGGGCTGCTCAACAGGGCACAGCAGGACTGCTCAACTCCAGTTCTCAGGACGCTGCAGTTCACCAGCTTTTCCAGCTCCAGATTAAGATCAAGACGGGACTAAAACCGCCCATTCCCCATACCCTTTTTCACCACCAGCTTCTTATTATGACAAAAACAGTGCCTTAACACTCCATTACAAAGACACCGGGAGGAAATGAGCCGCCCACACACAGCGAATGCTGCTGTGCATAAGCCCACTCCGGTTTGGAGCGCTCTTTCCAATAGGGACAAAGAGGAATAAAACCCACTAACGCAGTCTGTCTCTTCTTGGAGTGGCCTTGATCATTTCCCTCATTTCGCAGCAATTCACCTTCAACCTCGGCCAGCTGGGACAGAGACGAAAGCAGCACGCTGGCGGGCCGTCATTCTCCCTCTCTCCAGTGTCTCTCCCAGCCAAGAAAGGAAAGAGAACAGTACGCATCCCTGCTGCCCACCTCCCCTCCCACACGCTCGCTCGCCCGCCACTCTCTTTCAATGTGCTGGAGAGAGACGCGCTGAACTTCGCAGAGGTGAGATGCTTCAGCCGGTTCTGATCACCGCTAAGACTCGCCATGATGTTCAGAACTCAAACCAATGGGAAACTAGAGCAATAAGTCGATTTTCTTTCCTGAAAAGAGATATCAGGGATATTATTAGATAGTCAAAATTCTGAGTGCCAAGTAAAAAAGTTAATTCCCAGCCCTGCATGACCCTTATATATTTGCACTGGGGAGTGTCTTATTCTGTCTGAGTGCTTAATTTGCATGGTCTAACATATGTAAAACACTGAATCCTGAAGCGCTCAGCCAGAGTGCAATCTAAGTTGGTTTTCGCATTTTGAAACTGGGCAAAGAGAATGACAGGAGTGTGAGTACATTCATTCATTGCTGTCAGTAAATAAAAGGGAATACCTTTTTAGCCATTTTGGGAGAGGACAGTTTGGAGCTACACACATGAATGTTGAAATTTTTTAAAACAATCAGAGAACCGGTAATTCCAGTGATGCCATGTAAAACCAACTTGTGTCACGAAGCCCAGGGCCTGCATTTGAATTCCCTCTGAAAGTAAATATACTGGATGTTAAAGCACCCTTGGCTGTCCCTACTTACAGTGCACTTGTGCGCTTAGCACAGCACAAACGCTGACCTAGAGCACCCACAGCGAAACCACACCCGGTGAGGCAAAATGAGGAGCAAACCTAACAAAAACGTGATTGAGCCTCAATACACCTCTGGCACGTTAAGGTCAAAGCACAGACACACATGCCACATTTCCTCACAAGTACAGCTACTTGGTCTTCCTTCAAATGCTATTCTACAACTCAGACAACAACACACCCACCTAATTCAACCAATCTTCGACTCGTCTAAAATGTCTCTAAAAGCATTAATGGTTTAAAGAAAAGTCTGTGGCCCTCTGGGACAGGAGTTGAAGAGCATTGCTCTGCCATTTAAGTATATAGTATTAAGAGATATAATGCACAGTGCTGAGTATCTGTCTTGAGATGAAAGAATCTGAAGTCCAGTATGCACAAATATACCTGTGGAGCTTCATATGGTATTGAAACAGGCCCCCTTAATCCAACATCTTCAGAAAGCACCAATAACACACAGGACATGCGAGAGCGCAGTACATCAGTTGTCTGTTCTCGAGTGTTGTACCTGTAGGTTTTCCGGAAAACTTATGCTGCAGTTGAATGCCAAGCAGACAGAGCACGATTGAAATCACATTTTGGTCCAAACATATCAGCGGATAAGACCAAATTTAATTTGTGAAATCAAGTGAACCTCGTTCAAAAAATATGTTTGTCTTAAAGTGCACCTGGTTAAAACTGAATAATTTCACACCAAATGATTTGAACTGAACTTGGTGCGATTGTGCCCAGACACTGACAACTTGCCCCATTTGAGTATGGCGTTTATTGGAAACTCAGTAGGCGACTTTCTACAGGGCTGTACTTACTGTCCTTAAATTATAATTTTCGATTGGCAGATACAGATTTTATTTTATTTATTTTTCTGACAGGAACAGCATGCTAGCAGCATGTTGGCTAAAACCACCCAGTGGGCAGCATGGATTCATGAGCAGTTACAGATACAAATTTCCAGCATTATATCAACTGCGTTTGGCAAATCAGAATCCATTGTATCAGCGTGCTTTTTGTCAGATCCAATTGGGTAGTGTTACTGGTCAAGACCCATTCTATTGCTGTGTGCTTAATTGTCGGTAGAAATGAGAATGGCAGCACGCACCCATCGTAAATTATCCCCCTGCATACCAGTGTGAGGACTGGGTGTGGAACAGAGACTTGCAGTGTCAGTCGTTTTCACACGTCATGCCCCTGATTCCCCCTCCCCCCCCACCAAAATATGTTCCGCACTTTCGCTCTCCTCCACTCTCCAACCGCAAATTAAAGTCAGTGTCCATGACATTCTCGTTATAAGGAGCTGGCAGACCAGCGTTGTGTCCACCTGACGTCTTGGGAGGCCTGAGAACGCACTGGCTGTCTAATGCAGCTGTCTGCACTCACTGGCAACCATCCTGGGCGCTTTCTGATGATTCAACATGCATAGAAATCTTTGCTGGTAATTATTTTCGGAAGTCTGGCGGCTTCCAAACAAAACTTCACAGAATGGCGTATAAAAAGGCAGCACAGCTTGACCTCACCAACAACAACCATGGATTTACTGATTGTTGGGAAATACTTTCCAGATCATACCGTCTGTACAGGTGCTCAGCAGACCGACCCACTGGTCTTTCTATCATGTGCAGATATGAGAGATGGGCATTCATTGAAAGCCACTTCAAATGTTTTTTTGCCTGAAATTCTGAATTCTTGCCCTTCAGTCACTGGTGCATAAATACATGATGACTGGAAGCCCTCAATTACACCGAATCATATGTGCATGATATACATTTCAGTTGTCTCTGAACTGATGCAAAATTAAGTCTTTATTTGTTCTGAATCGTCTTGTGGGGGCCATTTCTTGCTTGAGTGGGGGGGAAATGGAGTTACCTCTATGCTACTTAGCAGATTTTTTTGTCCTGACACAACCTGCTAGAGAACACTGCCCCCTCAAATTTGAGGATATGTGGCCAGTTGTTACACTTTGGAGCTAGGGAGGCTATAGCAGGGTGGAGACGGCGACTGAGAGAGAAAATATTTGGACATCGCGTATATAAATTCCATAAACTAATGGCACGTATGTTACGATGCCTGGTAGTATTCCCAGTGGAAAACTAGTAAAACGCTCTGCTTCGTAATAACAACAATCCGACCTGATACGCGCAAACCGAACTAAGTGCTGACAGGAAAGTTGAGTGAGGTGACAGCGAATAGCCCCTACGTAACCCAGGGGAAAGTTAACGAAGCCCTCAACTGGACAGGAATAGCTGGCTACACCTGTCATGTACTGAAGTTTCACATATTCTTCGGACGTTACTTTGCGGATTGGCCAACGTTAGCTAGTTGTCGGTGGTAGATAGCCAGCGTTACGTGATTAAAATATTGTACCCGGCATTATAGGTAGATCGCTAAATCGCCGAGTTCTCATTCTATGAATAATACCACTAGCTCTCCGCGAAATAGGAACAGAATTACCAACACAGTCATGCGTATCTACATACGAAAAAGAGGCTAACCAGATAATAATCTAACGCTAGTAGTTTGGTGGCTAGCTAGCTAGCTACCTGACTAGGAAAAGTATTGAAGCGTGTGTAACAGTTAACTAGTCTATTTAGCTTGCGAGTTAAAAACAGTGAGCTTTACTCCGCAAGTAATAAGATAGCGAAGTTTCAATTATGCTAGTTAAATTAGCTACCATAGCTAGCTAACGTCAAAATAGCTAATGCACCCTCTAGGTGGTTAGCTCGCTAATATGCTAGCTAAGAAGCTCGTTAGCTTGCAAGTTAACGAGCTAAGATAAATAATGTAAACAAGTTGCTTCTATAGGTTAACCAGCAAGTAAATGATCAGCAAATTCCAGCCAACGAAACTATCTGGGTGTGATCGACGTGTCAGCGACGGATTGCAATATAGCAAAGATTATGCTCTGGATCGTATCGAACTAGCAAGCGATCTCTGCTAACGAACCAACTCGAACAAGCGATCAATGTGTTTTGTCTTGAATTGATAGTTCTACTGACTGACTACCTAGCTCAAGCAGTTAACGTTCGCTTTGGTCAATAGGAAAGCTCATGTTCTCCCCAGTTAACCATGTAAAAATAAAGAATTTAAGTAACGCTTCAGAATAAGGTAACGTTAGCCAACTCGCTAGGTTTTAGGTAATGTTGGGCAGCTGTGACTAGCTAGCTGGGATAGACATGCAAACTCACGAGCAACACGTGCTTTCGTTGCTTACTAAAAATATCCCACCGTTGGATCTCCCGGACTGTGCGCAGCCAGAACTAGCTACAAGCATTGCGGACAGTGGGGCCCGAAGTAAAGTCCCTCTTTATATGTAGCTAGCTAGCTGGCTAGCTCGCTGGCTAACATAGGCGTGTCTAAGCACTTCTGCCGACCACTGCCTGTCAAAAAAAGAATCATTTACCTATTTTATTGTAAAACAATGGCATCCGAAAAGTCAGAACATTGATGACTAAATTTCTAAGCAATTGCATTTAGAAAAAATACAACTCGATATCGTTACAGGCAGCAACTTACCAAGTGCCCAGAACAGCTACCCCTGTCCTCCAGTATGGCGATCAGCGAGCGCGGCTGAGTCGACCCGCCTCTCCCGATGAGAGCATGCTCAGAACACGGAGCCCGCGCTCTTGCATTGTGGGAATAGCAGTTTTTGATTTCACCTAGCAGGCAGAAAGGGGCCTTAATCCTATTCTTATGCTTATTTATTTATTTTCGACAGCCAAGGCCTGCAAGGCCCAGAAGTCTTGGCAAGCACGTGTATTCACAAAACATTATGTTAACGTCTTCTCACGAAATTTGGAACTGACACAATATACCTCAATTCTAATTAGCCGAACTACACAAAATGGCAGCAGGCATAGAAAAAAATACTACCAACTAATGACAGGGAAACTAGAAAGGTATTTTCTGGAAAAGGGGGTTTAAGACTTTTGAATGAGAAATAAAGAAAAGACAAAGAGAACTAAATGAAAATAAAGCCTTGTATTGCCCATTTAAACATTTACATTCAGTTTAGCTTACAAACGACCAAATTGTCTAATAAAAAGAAAGGGTTACACAGGCCCGGGTTTATCTTGAGGTTTTTTGTCTAGAAATAGGAGGACTATTCCTACTGTCTAAAAGCCTAGTTATGAAAAGCTTCATCCAAAAAAATGTAGTATTGTATGTTTCACCTTGATTTTGACTGATGATGAATTTGTTTCTTTCTGACACCATATATACATTTTTATACCATCAAACTACCAACCAAATAGTTATTTATGTAATTACCAGCGGAGTGCCATTTGCTACGGCAGGCCAGTCCAATGAAAGAACAGAGGAATATGTTGGATATGCGCTGTTGTAACTGTGTGAGGCAGCAAGGTGAAGCAAAGCATGCTATAAATGCTTTGTTATTCATAATGTTATTTCAGGATATCCCGTCTGAATTACAACTTTTTAAACTACAGCAGCACAAAGAAATCTCAGGACACCTATTTTAGTCTTCACTGCCTTAAGTGAAACAGAGATTATATGAACCTGTGGTTATTTTAGTGGAATTGGTGTGTAGAAATGAACTTGTAACCACAAGCTTACAGGTTTGAATCTGAGGAGGAATAATACTGTACCCATGATCAAGGTACTCAAATAGAATATCCATATGAACAAAATGTATGTATTGTAAGTCCATGCCGTATTAAGAGTGACTGATTTTAAAAAATGATTGACACCGATGTAATGGTGTATTTAAGATATTTGTGGGGGCAACATATTCATATACAATTAGAAATGTCCATAAATCGTACCTTTGCTGTTACACTGGTTTATTTCAAACTTCTTATGAAGTGCAATAGCATAAAACTTTTGTTCACTATATACATTCCCTAGAGGGCAGTAACTTTTGTTTATTCTATTTTTTAATTACAAGAGTGGCCAAGAAAGTATTTTTAAACTACTCTCCAACTGTAGGGTTAAAATAAGAAACTACAGGTGTATAATGTATTCATATGGTATGGCATAGATATGCTCAATAATATGATGTATCCGTATTGTATAAATCTAGATACAATGCTAGGTAATCTGATATTGCTCTGTTCAGTTCAGTTAGAAACAGGTGTCTTTTTTAAATCCTGGGGCTTGACAAAGGTTGCTGTATACCTTTCAGAAGATGGCTGATGACAGTGCATTGCATGTGAAGAGACCAATATACTTTGCTTGTTGACCACGGTCCTGGACTTGGTATTTAATAATATTGCGGTTAATAACGGTCAATGCATTCAGGACTACTGGCACCTGGGAATGAGTGTACTTGTTTTTTATATAATATTTTAAAAAACCTCAGCAGAAACAAAATAATAACCCAGGAATGTCCTATTTCCCAATCACAATTGAAGCCTGAGGATTCAAATACCCTCTTCCCTTCTGCTGATGATGAATTAACTGCTACCAAATTAATATAATTTAACATTGTCACGATTCTGTGACTCAGAATCACTGAAATATACATATATAAAGTTGATTCTTGCCTGTATTCCTCATATGCAGCCCTCCCCAAAATCAATAGCTTCATAAAGAAAAGGACATACAGTTAAAGATCAACTCCAAAATGCCTTCAATGAACCATATGAATCGTTCACATTAAAAATAAAAACATTCAAGAAAAAAACAAAAACTCATCGTGCAACACTGGTTTTCAAACTCAACTTTAATTACTTCAAAATGATATCGTCTTAATTTCATGTGACAGCAAAATCATCAGATTTAAATGACATTCATTTTGCTATTCAGATTGAAAGCTTTGGATGAAAAATAAAAATATAAGACCACTGGTTCGTGGTGACATGACCTGTCCCATTTGGGATTGAACAGGTTGCTGACAAATTTGCCTGTAAATTCCTCTTCTCTTTAATTTCATTTTACATGCACACTATATGGCGTTGCAATGTACTGCATTACCTTAGAGACTTTGTAAACCGGCCTAAAAATACATTGCAAGAGACATAATGAGAATTTGAGAATTGTTACACATAACTATACGCACGTCCCCTTTAACGCGAAACACTCTTCGTCCTTTCCCATCTTTCCTCTAAAGCGTTTATCTTATAGCACAGCTTGGTTCGAGATATGACCTAATCCTTTCTAAAGTCTGAGAAGAAAAAACAGTATGATCCATTGAGTTGAATGCACGAAGCAATCTGTATTATTTTAAGAATAAATCGGATGGTCTAAAGGAGCTTAACATACACACAATTAGTAAACTAAACTGAGTACTATGACAAGGTAAGCTACTGTATCATACGTGAGCTAACAACAGCATTAGCTAGTAGCTAAATACAATTAAGAAAAACAATGTTTTGTAAAGTTTTCTCAACTATCAAACCACTTTTCATCGCTTTTGTACAAAGGGGTTCGCTCGGCTCTCGCGATCCCTTATAAAAAGTGTTTTTTCCAACACGAAATGTCAACATTTTTGTTGATACTGATCCTGTTTCCCTCCGATCAAATTTTCTTTCTAACCACAGGCGCGGACAGCATGCGATCCCGCTCTCTCACTTCTTCTTTTAATTTGGCCTCGGTTACTTTGAGCTGTCGGATTGTGGACTTCATCTCCTTCATTTTCACCTCCATAAGGGCGATGATGTCCCGCTGCTCGTTCAGCTTCTTCAGCAACTCCGCCGAGGTGGTCCCAGTGGTCAGCGAGTAGGAGTGATCCAGCGACCCGAGCGCGCACAGGTCGATCGTGGAGTAGGGCACACTTTGTTGGAGGGGTGTTGCGGAGGTTGTGGCAGCTACAACCGACTGGAAGTCGCCACTGCCCGCCAAGACTTGAGAGCTGGAAATGACGGCGGCCAAGCACTGGCCATCGCCTTGCACAGTTAGGTCAATAGGCTTGGTCTCTTGGCCATTCTCGCCTTTTAGTACTATTTTACCGGTGTCTGCAACATCATCGCTGCTGGTTACCTCCGCGGTTGTACCGCCCAGCGTAGCATCGGCGTTAGCAGCTACAGAAACGACACTTGTGATGATAGGGAGGACAGCGGACACTTTCTTGTTCCTACCGCGTCTGTTCTTTCTCTCGTTTACACCCCTCAGCGGGAAGAGTGTTGGCACACGAATACTGTAAGTCTTCCTGCCGCCGGGGAAATGTATGCTACAGACACGGTGGCCCGTAGTGGGCTGGAAGGTGCTGAAACAACCGCTCACCCCGGCCCGGGAGATGTTCTTCAGCCAAATCTCTCTCTGTACGGTGTCCTTTGGGAAGGTGTAAAATCTCAGTTCCCTGTCCCGATGTGAGTTGTTATAGCAGCCAGGGACACAGCAAGTGAATCCAGGCATGCTTATTTCGAAATGTAGCCGATATATTTGTAATCCAGTTAAAGTTTTCTTTTATTTAATTTTTGTTTCGCTCCTCCGCGCGCTGTTATCAAGCCCAGCAGCCCCAGAGCGGAACTACACGTCCCACAATGCTAACAACTTCCTGTTTTGCTTCGAAGACGAATTGGCAGACAAAAATATGTAATTCTGTTGATTTTGAGGTTTAACGTTATCTGTGTACACCTTTCGCATACCAAATTGTGATTATATGTAAACAGGCTACATATTTGTATTTACACAGCACCTTATTTGAAATAACATGATGTGCGGCACTCAATGTAAGATGCTATTTCTGGGCCTTTGCAATAATAACTTTCTGTAAAATAAATATACTTGAAAATATTAACATGATGGTAAGATTATTTTCAAGATCTTAGTTCTTAAACATTGTTTGCACATTCTCAGATTGATGTGTTCAAAACTTTGCCAACTGTAGATGCCACCTGTAGAAACTGAGTGGCTGTGTAACTTTGTGCGATCCAGAAATCCTATGTCAGCCTTGATAAAATATTTTGGTCTCATTAAATACGACAGGTTAGTGGTCAATAGTTTTGATTTTTTAAATATAATATAACGTAGAAGTTTAAGTTCAGAACACTGCATAAACACAGGAGGACATCTAAATTTGAGCAGCCAATTCATTTTTCTTTTGCCTATTTATGTGGTAGGATTCTCTTTGTCATCTGTGTGTAGTAGGATTGATTGTGTTTCACCAGATATAACACCAGAGATTGTCAAGTCTTGTCATTCAGTCTCCGATAAATACACTCTTCCTATGTTCACTTCCTGATGTGTAAGGTGTTCAGGAATCGGAATGGACCAAGTTATCTTTCCTTGAAGGGGTTAAAATGTTGTGAACTTAATAGTTAATAATCACTGTAATTGCTTATGAGACTGTTACAATGTCATTATATGTATTTTTTATTCAACCTCAGTTGATGTAAGTTATCTAGGTATTAAGCATGTGTGAAGAAATCTAAAGTTATTAATGCAACTTTCTGGAACCGGGTCAAATAGAACCCGCCTGCCATTTTAAGTTCTCTTTGACTAATGACCGATGAGAGTTTACCTAAGTATGCAAATATTGCTCCCCTTGCAAAGGTGATGTAATAACGCAATGGATAATCTGTTAATCAATAATCAATCATTTTGCATTTTGTCATGCATTGGCTTAAAATAACAACTTGTTGCTGTAGCTATGAAATGTCTTGCTAAAGTGTCACATGGTGCTAAGGTTATATCCGTTCTTGTTTTAATACCATACCATGCTGGTTGGAATGTACTATTTCTGAACACTATTGGTTAACGATATGTATGAAAAAAAGTTAAGAGTGATTTTGATGAAATGTTGTTTATAGGGCAAGTGAAAGTGGCAGCGCACGAAACCTGAAGCACGTTTCTCCGTTTTAATATCACGTTATGCAGGCATTGTAATGCATGCATATCCAACGTCTTCGTTGTCAGAGTCATGCTTTGAAAGAACACAGAGATAACCCTGTTGCATGTATATCAAATGAAAATGTATGTTAATACGAATGGCAAATATTTTTGTAATCGAAGTACTGTACTTTAATGCGAAGTCCTCAAAGATAGTCCAACCACATAGATGACATCAAGTAAAAAGAGGATAGGTTGCTGATGTGTTTTTTAAAACTACATGTTATTCACGCAAAACAGATCCAGGAAAGATTTTTTTATTTCAAGCTTAGTCTCCACTCGTGATGTGAGAACAAAATTGGTGCTATTCAACAGTCCTCCATACGGCGAGGTATTACAACTACAACTCCCATAATTCTGCCAACAAAATGCCACTGTCCTTTCCGCCGATGAACACTCGCGAGCATTTGCTTGAATAAAGGCGGGAATTAAACGTCATCAGTAACATCAGTTTCAAAACAGTTTACTGATAGGATCCGGCTTGCATACGAAAACACGACTCTAAAGAAGAGTACAATTGAAAAACCGTCTCGTAACGGTAGGAATATATTTGAACTCGCTAACTATAATATGCAATCAAGCCAGGAAACGTAAGATCAGCAAGCTGAGAGTCAATGCTGTCAACATAGCAACGTTAACGTTTGTTAGCAATCTAGCTAGCTAACGTTAGTTATCTCATTGCGGCCATTCGTATGTAACGTTAGCATATACCGCGATTGGTCTCAACCTGTGTTCATTTATTTTGCTTAATCGGCAAGCATGACAATTAATTGAATAATCCGTTAGCGAGTAATCCCAACGCTTCCTAGTTATTTTGTCCAAGTTAACGTTAATGTTGTAACGATAGCGTTCTCGTTCTTTACACGTTTCTAGAGCAATGGTTCCCAACTTCGGTCTTGGGGACCCACTGTGTAGTTTTGTTACAGCCAATGTCTTGATCAATTAAGGTTGTTGAAAACATTGCGTAAGTTATATCATTTTTTTCTTTAAACTAATTTGAATGCTATGCAGGTTTGGCTCGTTGCCAATCGCTCTGTCATTGCCTTCTTCATTTTCCACAAATGGTTTCAGTGACCAGCTGTCCACAAATTAGGCCCCCACTGATTTCAACTCTCAACCGTCTCTTTTTAAAGGAATCATGTGTTATACAGCACATTACAGAAAATGAGAGCAATAGTGACTGATTAAATGTCCTGGGATGTGAACATGGGACGTTTATTGGCATGGCATGCATAGCTATTTCTGACGTATGGGCTTAAAGAGTAAAACATGCTTTATTCGAAATTAAGTGTCTAATTAAGAACCAGTAACATCAAGTCACAAGAGAGGATGCAATTATGGATTATGGAACGAAAACAAGCATACACTGGGCCCCCAGCGCCGAGATTGGGAACCACTGTTCTAGAGAACGTAACTGACAATAATAGGCTTAATTTAGTAACAGTCTACTGAATGGTTTCAAAGAATAGGCTACACTCTAAATCATTCTCATCTAAAGAATGATTAGATTATTAAATCGCGCATTAAAGCCTAACATTAGCAAACAGACTTAAGTTCGGTGAACACGTTCGTCCTTTTTGTTTCTCATGAGCATTAAACTGATCAAATTAACGGATATTTAATCAATATTCCTGTAATTCTGGTTTGGAGAAGGAAGAGTGGGCTACATGTATCCATAAATTCAGATAATCTTTAGATCTAAGAAAATGCTACAGGTTTTAGTGGTTCTGTGTAGCTCAGTTGGTAGAGCAGGGCGTTGGCAACGCTTAGATTTTGGGTTCAATTCCCACTGGCACTACATGTACTGGGGGTAAAGAATGTATGCATTCATTACTGTAATTAGCTTTGGATAAAAGCGTCCGCTAAGTGCCATATATTATTATATTAATGCAAGTTATAGAAAAATTATATCACAAAATGGCTAATGGCCAGTAAGTTATAGTCATATGCAGGTTCAGACGAGTTAACATACTATTTTAACGAAACGTAACAAAACGTTTCCGAATTGCTAACTTGCAATTAAAGTCAAGGTAACGTTGCTGTAGTTAGCTAATTCGCTATCTGTCTAACGTCTGGTGTTTACGGCTTCTCACCTGTTGTTGTTACAGCCTGCTGCACTATGGATCCCTTTGACGAGGATGTATCCGCTCGGGTGCTTCTTAGAAACTTCCTGCACTCCGAGCAACCAAGTTCTGCGGTCACGCGCAGGTGAGAGAAATTCACTTTGCTAAATTCATAATCAAAGCCAGATCTCTGCTAAATTGACTGATACGATATAATAACAGCGCACGAACCAATGTCAAATCTATTGCACCATGATGGTATGTTTAATTTGTGGTCAGTTTACCCTCCTGAGGCTTGCAGACTTGCGATGTTGTTGTGTTCTTAAAGCTGCTGCAGTCAAACGTCAGTCTAGCTATAGCGATATGCTGCAGTTGGATTTGCAAGAATGTAAATCTGTAATCATGCATAATAGCTTCTAGGAGTTGCAGCACAGCTTGGATTGTGTATCTGGTAATTATTGCTTTAAGTTGGTGTCAAGCCAAGGCTGAAATCCGCTTCCCGTTGGCAGCAAGAGCAGAAACAAATTATTGACAGAAAATATAATGAATCCGTTAAAATAAGTGATGACATACTGACGATTTTAAATGCTACTGTCTCACAGTGAGTCTCAACGCACGTCATCCGAGCTCAGGAGGAGCCACCGGCTGCGGAAGAGCGATGCTGGACTGCTCTCTCCTCGGGGTGCCCTCCGGAAAAAGCTCGGACAAAATCTGAAGGAGGTAAGGGCAGACCTGTGAGTGACTGTAGATCAGGAAAGGGGGCCAACTCCTGTCCTGGGGGCCCACTGTGGATGCTGGTTTTCATTCCAATCATAATTGCAACCTCTGAATTGCAGCAAGCTGTTAATTGTTCTTCATTAGAGACTTTTAAATGAGAAACTATTGCATGCTATGCTGGCTATGCATTGCATATGAAGACATTTTTGTCCCATATGTACATCCCAGGACTTTTCTAAGAAGTCAGATCAACTAATGCCTAAGTTGTATTTTGACTGGGAAGTGAAATCAGTGGGCCTTTATTGCTTAAAATTGTTGATAGTGACACCTGGTCACTGAAACAAAACTTTTTGTTCGGAAACGAATAATAATTCAATCCAAGTTTGCCCTAGCTCAGGGTTCCTCAAGTCACTGTTCTCATGGGCCGATCACTGCTGTTTTTCTCCTTTACCTGGGAGTCAGGAGTGAAGACACTCTGGCCAATCAATTGCATTCATTGTTCAATTAACTACCTGAGTGAAAGGAAAACCAGGACCGAATTTGGATTCATGGGTCAGATTTGAGGAACCCTGCCCTAGCTCATTGTGGTCAATTCCAGACAGCACTTGAAAAAATGTCACTATTGGGTACCTCTGTTGGGTAACTTTGCTATCCTCCACAATTCCTTGTTTTGTTTTGCATTGTACAATCTCCCTCTAACGTAAGTAAAGCAATGAAGACCGGAAAATCTGATTTGTACACCTTGGGTATGGACAATTGGTTTTATTGTAACTTTTTCTTTCTTACATTTTGATTACATACAGAATTGACCGATATCTTGTAGAATGACCAGCTCACAAGCTAGACAATACAGGACGGCAAATATGTGAGACGTCGTTGTGCGTAACATCAATGTGTATTAAGGGTGCATCCTCTTCACTCTGAAACTAGAAAAAAAAATCATTAGTTTGTTTTTATTTAATTTTTAAACAACACCCCCCTGCAGAAAATCTTCATCCGGTCACCTATCCAACGGGGAACGAGGTCTTCGTTGACCTTGAGCAGAAATGTGAACACGCCTGCAGTGGCGTTACATTCTCCGGTTGAAGATGACCTTACCCCTCGCGGTCTGCTGCGGGGAATCTTACAGACAGGTACGTCTGCGTAGTGTATCGGGCAGCAGCGACTGCGTAATGTACGACAGGTACAATCTTTTAATCTTTGTTAAAACCACCGTTTGCGCATTCTAAAATGGACACATCTAAAGCTTTACCAACTATAGGTGCCACCTGTAGAAGCTGAAGGGCTCCGTAACATTGTGCAATGTCAGAAAACCTATTTCGGCCTTGATCAATGCAAGTTTTTTGACCTCATGAAATGGCCTACGTTAGTGGTCAGCCATTTTGCTATTTCATGATCGTTAACTTGCACATGACCAAATATGCAAGTTTAAGACAAGTTCTCCAAAAAAACAAAACACAGCAGATTGCATTTGAGCAGCAAGAATTAAGCAGACAAGATTTCAAACTACAAATGTACATTTTCACATACTGTAGTAGACCTCTTAACGCTTACCACCCCTTGCTGGGCTCCACAGAACCAGAGCTGTCCCTGCTGGTTCCGGACCGGCCTGTGAGTGTAGAGCATGGCTCCGCCTCCTCAGAGTCCAGCCTGTGCAGCAACAGACCCAGGTTTGAATGTTTTCCTGTGCAAAACGCGATTGCTTGGGTTTTTTAGTAGACTCTTTTTTGCTTTGGTTCTACAGCACACCAGTACAAACACTGTCCTGGTTTGCAACTGGCTTCTGTGTCGAGCTCTGTAGTATGAAAGCTTGCCATTAGCAAGTGCTTGTAAATAAGAATGGAAACCGAAGGCAACCTGATGGATCTGTGCTGTGTTACAATGAGAAGGCGATATTGACCTTTGCCCAGAATGAGACACAGTAATGGGAACTTGCACTCACCATTGCTCACATTTACTTTTACTTCTAAAACATTTTATGCTTTTCCCCAAATTCTTTCTCCAAACTTGGAATACCTAATCATATTCTATGGTGCGTTCGCTGCAACCCCACTGTCAATTCGGGAGAATGTAAACAAGCATACACTCTTTTCCGAGACACATGATGTCAGCCGCCAAATCCCTCCCTCTCTGGGCGACACTACTGCCAATTATACTGGCCAGAGTCAGCACTGACATAGTCTGGATTCGATACCAAACCGTGGGGCTCATTCACACACTAGAACAGGCCCTTTACAGGATGCAGATTCTGGGGCTCATCCACACACAGAACAGTGCCTTAACAGGATGAGCCACCCAGCAGCCCCTGGAATACAATCATAAAGAAAAGGGAAGTGTTCAATACATTTGACAAAAGGACATTTCTGTAACTGCAGCTCCTACTCTTGAATTGTTAACACTGTACCTGTTCTTGCTAATGAGTGACATGTATAATAAAACCTTGTAAAATAACTAAACCTTTAGCTGCATAAATTGAGTCTTTAGATGAGTGGACACACCTGTAGAAAACAAACTGCAAATGACTCCACACGTTCATAGCGCATTCTCTCTAAGCCTGTCCTTCTCTCAAAATCAAGCGTTTCACACCCGCCAGTAACACTGCACTGCCTCTATTTTGGGCTTTTCCAGTATGGGGATGTCAAACCTGGATCTCCCAGATCTGCCCACAATGAACCTGACTGCAGCCATCAGGGGCATCAGCAGGAAGAGACCGAAGAGGAACGTGAACATGTCCGTGTTTGAGAGGGAAATGACTGACCTGAGCGAAGGTGGGTGCGGTCTCAGGGTTTTGGGAGCCCCTCTGCCGCCACGGGCCTATGGGCGTGGAGGTGTGGTTCGCAGCCCACCTCCCAGGGCGTTCTGAATCGCATTTTGTTGTTTGGCATTTCATTGCCTGTTTCAGATGACGCTGGGGACAAGGAACGTGATGCGACGGGAAACCTGTCGGGCGCGTCTGCAAGGTACTGTCTCTGCAATAAAGGAAAGGGACCAGCCCAAGCTCATTTAGTGGGTTGAACCCTAACCCCCTAACCTGAGCCCTACGCATCACAAGCTCCCAATGAGTGAAGGATAAATGCCTTTAATTGGCCCCCGTCCAGCTGGATGATCACTTGTGGTAGTAGATGCACTACGCCCCCACAACGCGTTCTGTGTTGTAGCTTAACTTTCCCCCTCCTCCCTACCTCCATCTTCTATCTTCTCTTGCCTTCCAAAATACCCTCTTTTCTCTTTCTTTTCTCTCATTCTCTCTCTGGCATCTTGATCTACTGAATAGTGCTGCACAAGTGCGGTGATTGATTGATTGATTGTTGTGATTATTTTGTGCTGCTATTCTCAGTTCCCTGACCCTGTCCCTGAAGACCCCACTCGTTGACCTGCGCACAGATGGGCGGTTCCTGCAGAGAAAGGTTGGGAAACGCAAGGCCATCAGTGTGGAAGCCTTTGAGCAGGGCATCGACGATCTCCCGGCGAGGAAGAGAGACCGAGGTACACCCGGGAGCCTCCACTCACGGTCCCACAGTCTTTGTACTCAGTCACAGGGGGGTTCTGTTGACTCTGATTGGCTGATCGCCAATCGCCTTGTCCATGCTTGCCTGTTGACCTTTCCCATTGGTGGGCACTGGGCAACAAAACTGAGGGGTTGCATTCCAAATGATTAATAATAATAATAATAATAATAATAATAATAATATTGTTAATAATAATAACAACCCCCACCATCAAGCAATCCCATGATCCCATTATTCTCTGGTTAGGTAACCATAGGGAATAGTGTAGAAAAGAGGTCAATGGCCTTTGCTCAAATCCGTGGTGGGCCTCAGGTAAGGTCAGTAGCGTACAAATTGAATGTGTGAGAATGCAGGGGACTGCGTTGCTGCTGCAGGTGGATCAGAGTGGGATGTGTCTCGGTGGGTTTTCCGTCACACCTGTCCTTTGCCCCCCTCAGCCAGGGAGCAGAGCCTGGAGAATATCACCTCGGGCCTGAATGACACAACGGCCTACGACCTCGACAAGAGCAGCACGGTGCTGTACTCCCAGCCCGTCTCCATGGCGACGATGCCCCACGCCACCGCCTTTGTCTCCATGCACGACAGGGACACCGTCACGGCAACCCAGATCCAGAGAGAGGTGGAGGGAGGGAGAGTGCAGGCTGCGGACGAGATGGAGGATGGAGAGATGGAGGAAGCGGCGGAGGATTTTGACGATATTGACGCAGGGGTAGAAAATGCAGAAGAGGAGGCCGTGGAGTCCGTGAAAGAGACTGAAGAATCTGAGAGTGAGGAAAACATGGAGGGTGATGAGTTGGAGGAAGAGGAAGAGGCAGCAGTTGAGTCAGAGACCCAGGAAGAGGAAGTGACTTCAGGGGAGCAGGTGCGGGTGGTGGAGCGTGTCTCACGGAGAGCCCATCGCTCCGAAGGTGTGAAGAAGATCCCTGGAATGGCGGCAGGAGGGCGGGGCTACAAGAGCCTCTCACATGGCCTGCAGCTGGTGGACACAGGTATGCACTGGACTGAAAGAGGGAGCACCTCTAATGGTGGAAGATGTGTAAGATTTAATCTTCTCCAATATATCTATTAAGGGTTCTATGGAAGTCCTCTGTTTGAATAAATGTGCACCTTGTATTCTCTAACACATGCTTCATGAACCCCATAATAGAACCACCTTATGTGCTGTCAATCATTGACTTGAAGTCAGAAGGCTGCTTTACACAATAGAATCAATATGTCAGTAATGTATGATCGCTCCACTCATGTCGGGTTTGTGAAACCTCATTGGTCCATCATGATGCACACGCTTCACTGGTGGGCAGCCCCTGTGCAAGGGGGGCTGTGGTCCTGCAGTTTCAGGTGAAATTCATTCCCTCTCCCCCAACTTCCTCATATCCCACAACTGTTCTAGGATCAGCCCTTAATGTTCTCTCCCAACTTCCTCATATCCCACAACTGTTCTAGGATCAGCCCTTAATATTCTCTCCCCACTCCCTCATATCCCACAACTGTTCTAGGATCAGCCCTTAATATTCTCTCCCCACTCCCTCATAACCCACAACTGATCTTGGATCAGATTTAATATTCATACTGTTTCTTTTTGTGGAGTGGGTGTAAAGATGGAGGATCAGTGCTTGAGGAATCTACATTTTTGATGGTACCTTTTCCAGGTGGAGCGAAGACCACAAGCTCCTTAAATCAGGCAATGTTTCCTTCATGGCTGTATTTGTCAGGGGGGTCCTATTGCTTGTCTTGATCTCATATTTATTTTGCTGTGCTTTACATAGAGTCCAAGGGCAGCGCTGGAAGGGCGGAGCCTGGCGAGCAGGAAGACGACGCGGCAGCAGAATCTGAAAGGGAGGAAAGGCAAAGTGCCTCATGCGAATCAGACCGAGAGGAAGAAGAGTTGGGGATACAGGAAGGGGGGCACAGAATCTGAGACCCAGGAAGAGGAAGTGACTTCAGGGGAGCAGGTGCGGGTGGCGGAGCGTGTCTCACGGAGAGCCCATCGCTCCGAAGGTGTGAAGAAGATCCCTGGAATGGCGGCAGGAGGGCGGGGCTACAAGAGCCTCTCACATGGCCTGCAGCTGGTGGACACAGGTATGCACTGGACTGAAAGAGGGAGCACCTCTAATGGTGGAAGATGTGTAAGATTTAATCTTCTCCAATATATCTATTAAGGGTTCTATGAAAGTCCTCTGTTTGAATAAATGTGCACCTTGTATTCTCTAACACATGCTTCATGAACCCCATAATAGAACCACCTTATGTGCTGTCAATCATTGACTTGAAGTCAGAAGGCTGCTTTACACAATAGAATCAATATGTCAGTAATGTATGATTGCTCCACTCATGTCGGGTTTGTGAAACCTCATTGGTCCATCATGATGCACACGCTTCACTGGTGGGCAGCCCCTGTGCAAGGGGGCTGTGGTCCTGCAGTTTCAGGTGAAATTCATTCCCCCCTCTCCCCCAACTTCCTCATATCCCACAACTGTTCTAGGATCAGCCTTAATAATATTCTCTCCCCACTGTTCTAGGATTTGCCTCACTCCCCACTCCCTCAAACCCACAACTGATCTTGGATCAGCCTTTAATATTCATACTGTTTCTTTTTGTGGAGTGGGTGTAAAGATGGAAGATCAGTGCTTGAGGAATCTACATTTTTGATGGTACCTTTTCCAGGTGGAGCGAAGACCACAAGCTCCTTAAATCAGGCAATGTTTCCTTCATGACTGTATTTGTCAGGGGGGTCCTATTGCTTGTCTTGTTCTCATATTTATTTTGCTGTGCCTTACATAGAGTCCAAGGGCAGCGCTGGAAGGGCGGAGCCTGGCGAGCAGGAAGACGACGCGGCAGCAGAATCTGAAAGGGAGGAAAGGCAAAGTGCCTCATTCGAATCAGACCGAGAGGAAGAAGAGTTGGGGATGCAGGAAGGGGGGGCCACAGAATCTGAGACCCAGGAAGAGGAAGTGACTTCAGGGGAGCAGGTGCGGGTGGCAGAGCGTGTCTCACGGAGAGCCCATCGCTCCGAAGGTGTGAAGAAGATCCCTGGAATGGCGGCAGGAGGGCGGGGCTACAAGAGCCTCTCACATGGCCTGCAGCTGGTGGACACAGGTATGCACTGGACTGAAAGAGGGAGCACCTCTAATGGTGGAAGATGTGTAAGATTTAATCTTCTCCAATATATCTATTAAGGGTTCTATGGAAGTCCTCTGTTTGAATAAATGTGCACCTTGTATTCTCTAACACATGCTTCATGAACCCCATAATAGAACCACCTTATGTGCTGTCAATCATTGACTTGAAGTCAGAAGGCTGCTTTACACAATAGAATCAATATGTCAGTAATGTATGATCGCTCCACTCATGTCGGGTTTGTGAAACCTCATTGGTCCATCATGATGCACACGCTTCACTGGTGGGCAGCCCCTGTGCAAGGGGGGCTGTGGTCCTGCAGTTTCAGGTGAAATTCATTCCCTCTCCCCCTACTTCCTCATATCCCACAACTGTTCTAGGATCAGCCCTTAATATTCTCTCCCCACTCCCTCATATCCCACAACTGTTCTAGGATCAGCCCTTAATATTCTCTCCCCACTCCCTCATAACCCACAACTGATCTTGGATCAGCCTTTAATATTCATACTGTTTCTTTTTGTGGAGTGGGTGTAAAGATGGAAGATCAGTGCTTGAGGAATCTACATTTTTGATGGTACCTTTTCCAGGTGGAGCGAAGACCACAAGCTCTTTAAATCAGGCAATGTTTCCTTCATGGCTGTATTTGTCAGGGGGGTCCTATTGCTTGTCTTGATCTCATATTTATTTTGCTGTGCCTTACATAGAGTCCAAGGGCAGCGCTGGATGGGCGGAGCCTGGCGAGCAGGAAGACGACGCGGCAGCAGAATTTGAAAGGGAGGAAAAGCAAAGTGCCTCATCTGAATCAGACCGAGAGGAAGAAGAGTTGGGGATGCAGGAAGGAGGGGCCACAGAATCTGAGACACAGGAAGGAAAAGAGATTGAGGGTGATGAGACTGAGGAAGAGGAAGAAGCAGCAGCTGAGTCAGAGACCCAGGAAGAGGAAGTGACTTCAGGGGAGCAGGTGCAGGTGGTGGAGCGTGTCTCACGGAGAGCCCATCGCTCCGAAGGTGTGATGAAGATCCCTGGAATGGCGGCAGGAGGGCGGGGCTACAAGAGCCTCTCACATGGCCTGCAGCTGGTGGACACAGGTATGCACTGGACTGAAAGAGGGAGCACCTCTAATGGTGAAAGATGTGTAAGATTTAATCTTCTCCAACATGTCTATTAAGGTTTCTATGAAAGTCCTCTGTTTGAATAAATGTGCACTGTGTAGTAAGCAGCGATGCCAAGGGGTGGTATGCATGTCCTTCGTGATGGATCTGGCTCTGTTGCGGCAGCGTATGGTGTAGAGGTCACTGATTAGCGGTAGCTCTACTCCAATGATCCTCTGCTTCGTTCCTACAACCCTCTGGATAGCCTTCCTGTCCTGAGCGGTGGTGTTGCCATACCACACAGTGATGCCCCCCAGTCAGGACACTATGTTGCTGTGATACAAGTTCACGAGCATCTGAGTGCTCATGCCCCATTTCTGTAGACACCTCAGAAAGTAGAGGTGCTGTTGTGCCTTCTTCAGAATGGTTTCGGTGTTGTAGGTCCAGGCGAGGTCATCTGAGATCTGCATCCCCAGGAACCTGAAGCGGTTGACCCTCTCCACTTTCCTCTCCATCAATGATGATAGGGGAGTGACTCCCCTTGCTTTTTCTGAAGTCTAAAATTAGCTCCTTCGTTTGTTGACATTCAGGGCCAGGTTATTGTCCTGATACCACCTCGCTAGGTCTGATACCTCCTGCCTCTAGGCTGACTCGTCGTCGGAGAAAATCAGACCAATCGCTGTGGTGTCGTCTGTTCATTTAATGATGCGGTAGCTGCTCTGTTTGGCTGTGCAGTCATGAGTGTACAGTGAGTACAGCCTTGGGCTCAGCCAGCAGCCTTGTAGTGTTCCAGTGTTGAGAACCAGTGTGGATGAGGTTTTGTTGCCTATCCTCACCACCTGTGGTCTGCCAGTGAGAAAGTCCAGTATCCGGGTGCAGATAGAGCTGCCCAGGCCCAGATCTCCCAGCTTCGAGTCCAGCTTGGTGGGAAGGAAGATGTTGAAGGCGGAGCTATAGTCAGTGAATAGCATCCTGACATGGGTGTCCCTTTTGTCCAGGTGTGTGTAGGGCCATTGAAATGGCGTCATCCACAGACCTATTTGCTCTGTAAGCAAACGAGTGGATGGAGTGAGTCCGGGATGATGGTGTTGATGTGTGCCATCACTAGTTTCTCCAGGCACTTCATGACTACTGGTCACCCTGTTTTTCTTGGGTATTGGCACTATAGTAGTCATTTTGAAGCACCAAGGGACGGCACACTGTCAATGACGTTTTGAAAATGTCTGTGAAGACAGGAGCCAGCTGTGCAGAGCAGGTTTTGATGACCCGGGGTGGTATACCGTAAGGATCAGGAGCTTTCCGGGCTTTCACCGTTTTAAAGGCACGGCACACCTCAGCCTCAGACAGCTGGAGCACCGAGTCGTCATGGCTCTCTGCGAGCAATGGCTGCTGGTTCGGTGTCGAGCACGTCGAACCTCGCGTAGAAGGTGTTCAGCTCGCCCAGGAGTGATGTCGGCTGTGGAGATTTCCGCAAGCCTCACTTTGTAATCCGTCATAGCCTACAGTCCCTGCCACATGCACCCTAGAGTCCAAGCCACTGTATTGGATCTCCAACATGGTCCTGTAGTCCTATTTGGCCATTCTGATGGCCTTTACCAGGGAGTATCTGCTTTGCCTGTAGAGCTCTGTCTTGCCCAACTTGAAAGCAGCAGCCTTCCTTTCTTTTAGTTTGGTGGAAATGTCTCTGTTAATCTCTTGGTTGGGGAATGGCCGAATCTTCCTGGTTGGAACAGCTGTTGATAGTTTTTGATGTGGTCAGTGACAGATTTAGCATGTCCATCTAGGTCCGTGGTGGAGGATTCAAAATGACTCCAGTCAGTTGTTTCCATGCTTCCCACTAGTCTGTCCTCTTTCTCCCCCCAGACCAGATCAGGTATGGTCCTTAGAGTGGACGGAGCGCTCTTCAGGCGCTGCCCGTAGACCGGCAGAAGTAGCAATGAGGCGTGGTCTGAACCGCAGTCTAAACCGCAGTCTCTGATGTCTTTTTGCGGGTAGAGTTGGCACTCTGTGATTGAACATTAGCCAGCAGAATGGAAGGCAGAGGCGGGAGGGTAGCGCTGTTTTAACTAAGTGATTGAGCACGCCGCCTCTCCTCCTTTGTTTGCCATAGCGCGGAGCAAGGAATTGGTCCACATCTGGGCCGATAACAGGTGAGTGATTTGAGTCCACATTAAATCCAGTAAATTTTGGCGACTGTATGTGATAGTTTGTTTCAGTCCTTGTATACACATGATAGTAGCAGCAGATTAGATGATAAATGGTGAAGAAAATGTAAAAAAAGCACAAACAAACATGTAACTAGGCAAGCGCTAGCAGGATACGTCCGCTCACCTCAGCAGCGACGTTGAACGTTCTGCAGTCAGAAGGCCGCTTTACACAACAGAACAACACGATTGGTTGAAAACAGTGAGTCCGTAATGTATGATCGCTCCACTCATGTCGGGTTTGTGAAACCTCATTGGTCCATCATGATGCACACGCTTCACTGGTGGGCAGCCCATGTGCAAGGGGGGCTGTGGTCCTGCAGTTTCAGGGGAAATTCATTCCCCTCCCCCTACTTCCTCATATCCCACAACTGTTCTATGATCAGCCCTTAATATTCATACTGTGTTTTTTTGTGTGGAATGGGTGGAAATATGTTAGATCAGTGCTTGAGGAATCAAAATGTTTGATGGTACCTTTTCCAGATGGAGCAAAGACCACAAGCTCCTTACATCAAGCAATGTTTCTTTCATGGCTGTATTTGTCAGGGGGGTCCTATTGCTTGTCTTGTTCTCATATTTATTTTGCTGTGCCTTACATAGAGTCCAAGGGCAGCGCTGGAAGGGCGGAGCCTGGCGAGCAGGAAGACGACGCGGCAGCAGAATCTGAAAGGGAGGAAAGGCAAAGTGCCTCATTCGAATCAGACCGAGAGGAAGAAGAGTTGGGGATGCAGGAAGGAGGGGCCACAGAATCTGAGACACAGGAAGGAGAAGAGATTGAGGGTGATGAGACGGAGGAAGAGGAAGAAGCAGCAGCTGAGTCAGAGACCCAGGAAGAGGAAGTGACTTCAGGGGAGCAGGTGCGGGTGGTGGAGCGTGTCTCACGGAGAGCCCATCGCTCCGAAGGTGTGAAGAAGATCCCTGGAATGGCGGCAGGAGGGCGGGGCTACAAGAGCCTCTCACATGGCCTGCAGCTGGTGGACACAGGTATGCACTGGACTGAAAGAGGGAGCACCTCTAATGGTGAAAGATGTGTAAGATGTAATCTTCTCCAACATATCTATTAAGGTTTCTATGAAAGTCCTCTGTTTGAATAAATGTGTGTATTCTCTAAGTCTAACACATGCTTCATGAACCCCATAATAGAATCACCTTATGTGCAGTCAGTCACAAACTTGTTTAAAGTTGTTTTCACCCTTGTCACATGTCATATATTTCTTGTTTCCGCTTGCATAATGCCAGAAGGCGGTCTGGGATGGGCGGAGCCTGGGCCGTCAGAGGGTGCAGCCTCCAGGGTGTGGCATAGCGGAACGGAAGGGGGGAGCCGACCAATGGGGGTCTCGCCATCACGTTCCTCCCGCCCCCCGTCGCCAGTATCGCCCAATGAGATTCCCCCATCACCGGAATCGCTTCGCTCCAGTGCTGGGAGGGGCCTACGTCAGGTGGAGGAACATATGGGCGGAGGTGATCATGCTGAGGAAGCAGAGGATAAGGAGAATTCCATCCCCCTGCCACATCTGGTGTCCCCCGAAATGAGCTCCCCGCCTCCACAGACCCTCCACACTTTTACAGGGGCGGGGCCCAGTACCGGGGTGAGAAGCGAGGGAGAGCAGTCTGAGGAGGAGGAGGCTGATGATGATGAGGAAGAGGATGATGGTGCTGACAGTGACGGTAATGGGTTATAAGAGGTGAATTTGTCATTTCCAATGGCCTTCTTGGATCTAAACTTTGTAGGTAATTTTTCAACTTGGGCCACAACCAGTATTGGCATGCTTGATGAATGGTAAAAATGAGAAGCAATTCTTCATCGTTGTACCTTCGATGGATGTGTGCGTAACTGTTTTGCTTTTTGCTAGTTCGTAGATTGCAGATGGTGACGAAGCATACGTGTTCGTCGAGCCTGAAGTTTGAGAGCGTTGGAGAGCGCAGATTCACAAGCTTGGTTTCCGCTTGTTTTCTTTAGAGCTGTCCTTGAAGACGCCCGCTTTTGTTCGGCAGAAGAGACGAGTGCAGACCCCCGGCCACGCCGCCACGCCCAACTTCCTCAAACAGATAATGGAGGCCAGGTAAGAGACCGCCAAGTCTCACCTGACGCCTCCTTTACCGAACCGTAACGTGCAAGAGTTTGATCGTAAAAACTACGCACACATTTTCACAAAGAACTTTGGATTCGTAAGAATTGACACTGAGCGTCTCAGAATGCAAGAAAGGTGAAAATGCACATGGTTCAGTTGGTTATTTTGATGATGCGCGGTTTTGCCACTGGCTGACACACCACTACGCACTCTAGTAAACACCCCTGCGTCTCGGTTGGTTATAATTGGCAGTCTTGATCACCTTTGATGACTCTTGACATTTTCTTTCTCTTCTGTGTCGTCGGCATATTCGTTAGTGGGATGATCATTGACCGGGCCAGATGTACTATGATGACGTGGGGCGCGTTTTGTTTATTTACATTTCATGACCTTTGCACACACAAAGAAGAATCCTATATTCATCGTTGTACACAGAGAGCTCCAAGCAGGCCAGTAAATGTACGATGGGGCTTTATCGTACAAGCTTTTTTGAAGAACACGTAAGAAGACCTGTTCAAACACATGATAAATGGGGCCCCTAAGTTCTGTCAGACTGGTGACCCACGTTGTGCTGTTTGAATATCGATCTGAATTAAAGTGCTTCCAAAACTTGCTTGAAAAGTTTATTTGCTGGATAAATTATATGCCAAATGCCCCCCCAAAAAATCCAGAAAAGTGAATTGATGTTTCGGCCTTGCTGGTGTTCCTCGATGCAACGGCCAGCAATCTCTCTGTGAGGGAATGACTGCGTGTGAACCCCAGGGCTTTCTTGCGTCCACAGGAAGGCCCCCAGGCTGGCCCTGCTGCCAAGCCCAAGCACCAGAGGAAACCACAGGCCGCTCCCTCCCAGGAGAAGCCTGGTCTGCCCAAAAGCTTCATCATGTCTACCTTCAAACACTTCGCCAAGACCAAAGTGTCCCCAGTGGTCTACCCCGTACTAAAGGACATGTAAGGGCTTTTAAATTTTTTAAATATATTTTAAGCATGTAGCAGATGCTCTTATCCAGAGCGACTTACAAGATGTGCATTAATGCATGGTATGATCGATCATTGTTTTCCACTGTCGGGCACCAGGCGGCTGTCATGATTGCCACCTTTCACTTTTACCTTTCATAAAAGAGCGCTTGGAAGGCAATGACCATGTCCTTGTGTGATTTGAATTTATTTTCCCAAGCGATGTTAAAGTGTGGTATTTGGTGGGTTATTGTACTTCATGTGAGATTATCCACCGTGCTAGCTGTAAAGGAGTACATGGTGAAAGGTTTTGTAAAATGACAGCCCGCCTAAGAAAACGCAACGTGATTTAAACGAGTATACCACGTAAGAGCTCTCCACCATGAAGTTACTCACTGGTGCTCATTTTGAATCATTTTAGAAACACAGTCTGCTGTCCATATAGTATGGCGTATAACATTGTATTTGGCAGTAAAAGTTTTTGTTTAAAAATGTAAGCAGGTTGTAATGGAGTTCCTAAACGGACGGTAGAGACCTGCTGCAGACCTGGTTTCTCCAGATGCCATTTTAAGATGTGAAAAACTGGGGGCCTCGAATAGCGCAGTGGTCTAACGCACCCGCATTGACTGGCGCTTTGTGAGTGTGAGCTACCTATTGCGGTCGCGGTTCAAAACCCTGGAGCCCCGATCGGGGGCGGCATTTGGCTGCCCGCCCCAGGGAGTGGGGGGAGGGAAAGTCAGCACGAGCTCGCCGAGGAGCAGTAGGGCGTTCCTAAAGAGCAGGTGGGTGAAGTTTAGTCTCGGAGGCGGCAGATCATTGCCGTCCTTTGGGATAATGGCTTGACACAGGGAACGGCCGGCGGGCTCGTGAGGGGAGGGTGAATCGAAATGACTAGATGGTTGAATTGGCTACTAAATTTGGAGAAAATATCGAAACTACAAAAAATATTTCAAAAGATGTGATTAATCGCGCCCAGAGCATGTCGGTCGTTGCTCTGGGGGGGGGTTGGGGGGGGATATGCTGTAAGATTCTTACTCAAGCAGGAGACGGGTGAAGAAAGAACGGTTCAGTTTAAAAGGGGCTTGAATCTTCCCGCAGTATGGACAAGTATTTCAACCGCTTGGCCGATGACCTGGAGGCGTACGCCACACACGCAAAGAGGAAGACCATCGAGGTGCAGGATGTGGAGCTGCTCATGAGGAGGTTTGTGTACACGTGCGCGTACGGTTCTGTGTATTTATCTGAATGTTTTGGTGTCTGTTTCCATGCATTTCTTTGTGAAATGCATCCCTGTATCCCTCTCTGGTACTCGTAGGGCTGGATGATGCACTCTTGGTACACCCAACCCAAAGGTCCACTGGATTTTACTCTGAGAATCTCCCTCTGTGCTATTGTAGTCTGCCTACCCCCTTCTGTGTGTGGGCATGAACGTCTTCCCCTCTGTTCTGCCCACAGGCAGGGCTTTGTGACTGACAGCATGCCGGTTAACGTCCTGATCGAGAAGTATCTCCCCCACGAGTACAGGAAGTTGCTGATCCCCATGGCGACCAGCGGGAACAAAGTCGTCCCCAAACAGAGATGAACAATCCCCGACTTCCCGCTCTCCTCGTCCTTCTCATCCTCCAGCAACCTATTATTGATATTTTATTTTATTGAATGAATAAATAATTTCTTTGTGGTAAAGAAATTGGTCCTTTTGCTTCTCTGTCTCTGTATCAAAGTGTATTGAGTTAAGTGGATTTAATCATTTGCCTTTATGAAATTTGAAATGCTACCCTGTTATAGAGGAGCCAGTCTGGCAGAGCTTGGGGGCCTCATTTGTCATGCACTTTGTGAGATTAACTTTCTCCCCATTGTGTAGGTTTCTTCCATTGCTGTCAGCGTTTCAATTTGGCATCTTATGAAATGGAGTCTGGCAGTCCATGGTTGTTTTGAGGACTCATTGTGCCTGCAGTACAATGCCAGCTACATTCACTCCTAAAAATGTATCCAAACCAACAATGTATAACAAACTTTTTACTTTCATTGCTTGGCATAATTTATTTGGGAACATTACAAAAATGTAGAGGTAATGCGTACAAGACAACTGTGGCACCCTACGTTCCATTTTTCTTAATTCACGGAGTCCCCAGCTGACCAACAACGCTTGCACAATGTTGCTGTAATGTTAATGGATTATCACATTGTTGCCAAGCTACAGAAACCTAATATTGTGCATTTGCTAGGTAAGGAGGTTTGCAAGAGTCTTGTATAATTCACAGGTGGTCCTATTGTGGCCCTGCCCTGTTCACATCAGCCACTAGGAGGCGCTGCAGAGCCAGTTCTGTGTCCAGGGGGGCAGCAGACTGCTGCTGGGCGGGTAGAGTCTGGAAAGCCAGACCCAGATATCGGTCCAGCGCGGCCTGACCCAAGGTTGGGTCGATTCTCTTGAAGGCCGTCTTCAGATCTTCCATCTCCACCTCACTGAGTGACAAACGGGAAGTAAAGATTTGACCACCGTTTAGCAGATGCTTTTATCCAAACAGGCTTGCATATATTTTTCAGTATACAGTGCCCTCCAGAATTGTTGGCACCCTTGGTGAAGATGAACAAAAAAGGCTATGTAAAAATGTCTTTGTTGTTCATCTGCTTGACCTTGCACTCAAAATATGAGGTTTTTTTTATTGTATTTTATTTTATTTTTTTCTTCCAGTTTTTTCTCCCAATTTGGTAGCCAATTAGATCCTCCATTTCTTTCGATTCGCCCTTCCCCACGAACTCGCCGCCCGTCACTACGGGGCAAGGTAATTCCCCGAGGCCAGCGATGATCCGCCTCCTCCGAGACAGAACTTGCTCACCTACTTTCTAGAGACACCCTTCGCACTTCTTGGCAAGCTTGTGCCGGCTCACCCTCCCCCTGGGGCGGACAGCCAATCGCTGCTCCTGGCCAGGGCCAGTCTGATGCAGTTGGGTTTCGAACCACAGCTGCAGTAGGCAACTTGCATTCTCTAGTGAATGCTTAAACTATTACCCGAGTCCCCAAAATCTGAGATAAATCGAACCTTTAATTGTTAGTAAAGTCAAATAAAAAATATTTTTCTCTAAATCATTTTACTTCAACTGAAGGTTAGATTTCTCTCATATTTTGAGTGATAAGCTGATGAACAACAAAGTATTTTTTCATATCCTTTTTTGCTCATCTTCACCAAGGGTGCCAATAATCCTGGAGGGCACTGTATGTGGTCCAAATCTTTTCAACATAATTTTTTGGATGGAACAGTTGGGGTCCGTATTGGGCTTTGGGTGAGCTGATCCTGGATCAGTGCTCGCTAGGGGTGTGTGAGTGTCACCCGCACCCTTTGCCTCCCAGTTGTTCCTTCAGCTGGCTGATGTACAGGAGCCTCTCTTCAGCCACCTGCTGCTTCACCAGACTCAGGAAGCCCCTGTGTTTCCCATCTGCATCCTGCACAGCAGACAACAGGCTCTGTTACTGTACTTAGTCATGGATCGTGTGTGTGTGTGTGTGTGTGTGTGTGTGATACAGTGAATGGGCCAATCCCATATGGATGATTTGAAGATCTGTGGCATGAAACCTTAAACCCATTCAGCCCTAAAACAAGTGTGAATGGTACCTCTGTAAACAGGGCATGGTAGGAGATGCTTCCCCCACTGTCGTCCAGCTCGGTCTGAGCGGCCTTCACCAGCTCCTCTATATTCTGCTCCTCCTTCTGAGGGAAAGCCCTCTTCAAGGCCTCACTGCAACAGAATCACCTGTCAGTCAAACTCACTGCACAACAGAACCACCTGTCAGTCAAACTCACTGCACAACAGAACCACCTGTCAGTCAAACTCACTGGGCAACAGAACCACCTGTCAGTCAAACTCACTGTGCAACAAAACCAATCTCAGTCATCCTTCCTGAGCAACAGAATACCGTCATGCAAACTCACTGCAAAATTAATAATATCACAGACGTAAGAACCTACTCAAGTTATTTTGTGGATAAATATCCAGTTGCCTAGCATTTAAATCATTTGAATTACTTGAAACTTGGAATTCTTTTTTTATTTTTGTTTATTTCAGATTTTTTGCAGTTTTTTTCCCAAGTTGGTAGCCAATTACACCCTCTATTTATTTCGATTTAACCCCCCCACACGAGTCCGCTGCTCGTCTCTACGAGGAAAGCCAATTCTCCGAGGGCATGGAACTCTGCTTCCTTCGAGACGGAATTCGCCTACCCACGTTCTGGAGACTCCTTTTACGTGCTTCACCACGGACTCGAAGCTCGGCTCGCCTTCCACCCTCCCCCTGGGGCGGACAGCCAAATGCCGCCCCGATCGGGCTGAAACTTGGAATTCCAGGATAATTATTTCCAGTATCTTTCAAGCATCGACATTAACGGTGTGCTTTGTTGGTGAGCTCTCTCTGTGTTGTGAAGGCATGATAATGCGACGCCAACTCGTAGATCACAGCACTCACAAGCTGAGTTCCCGAGCCCCGAAAGCTCAAACCCTTGCTCTTTGATTGGCCGGCTGATGCCAGATTGGAGAGTCCTGATAGACTGCCGTTCCAGATTCAGCACGTGGAATCTGGAGGAGTCCGGTGTCCGGACTTGACCTGACCACAACCGGCTGCCGCGTGACAGTGAGCCAGTTCCACCGACGCAGAGTAGCCTTTATGTGCCCTTCCCTTGAGCTCTCACCTGAATGCCTCTGTGGTCAACGCCCCGCTCTCTGTGGCATCGCTTTGCACAAGCTCCTTCAGCAGGCGAGACAGCAGGCGGGTCTGTCCGTGGTACACACTTTCGTCCACCTGTCCGTCACACAGCTGTGCGTCATTGAGAGTGCAGACAAAGAGCGTGCTGCTACAGCTCCTACCTGACGCTGCGCTCTGACTGGGCTCTCGCCCGCCAGTCGCGCACCTGACCCAGCGAACACCGTGAGGAAAAACAAGAGGTTAGATCAGGGGTGGGCAATCTTACCCTGTGTGGGCCGGTGTGTGTGCAGGCTTTTGTTCCAACTGAACAGTGACACACCTGATTCCACTAATCAAAGCCCTGATTGAAGACTTTGATTAGCTGATTAGTCAAATCAGGTGAGCTACTGCTCGGCTGGAACAAAAGCCTGCACCCACACCGGCCCACACAGGGTAAGATTGCCCACCCCTGGGTTAGATACACTGATGGAAAAGCGAGGCTTCGTGAGCCCCTTGATAGGTGGAGCTATCGTGCGCTGTCAATCATACTGGTCTGTACGAGTCGGTACAGTACAGCAAAATGCTGTGATTGGCCAGAGTAAGTGAGCTACAGGTAACAAAATCACTGCCCCAATTTCAGGGCTTCACTCCCACTTGGGCACCTTTTCAGTGAGGATGCTGTAGAAGAGGCCGATGAGGTCATCCTCATGGTGCTGCCGACAGGCCTGCAGCAGGCTGTAGGCCCAGTCCCCGGCGCGCTCCTCGTGCTGCCTATCAAGGTGCCTGCGCAGAAACTCCGCTAGGCTGCTTCTCTCCTCACTCTGTGGGTAGACCAGGCAAATGTGGCATTTTAGGGCAGGGGTGGGCAACTCATGAAGAGTCATGAACTTATCACGAAATGTCGCTAAAATGTAATATCACATAAATGATTGGGTTAATTCAATCATTAAGAGAAGAAGTTGGCATGCCATCCAGAAACAGATGTGTGGGCCCTACTTGCCCACCCGTTTTATCAGTGCACATCTGCAGAACGTGAATAGCACCGATATAAACAAATTAATATTAAAAAATGTTTTAAAAAAATATCTCATTGATCTTCGCATTTTCCCATTTTCACTCTACAAGACCATCCACAGACAAAACTGCCGGACTGATTTTTTGGATTTACTTTCTCATTATATTTTACATTGTGTGTTTGAGAATTGGCCTCGGGTAAAGTATTTAGGTTGGTATGTCTAGCACACGTGGGCCTGAAAAGAGGGGACTGCACATCATCTGTGGCTGACACAGGCAGCGCTACAGGCACCCGGATCAACCAGGGAAGTCGCTGTTGTGCAATGAGGCGGGCGAGAGCACCCCCTTCCTCTGGGCACTGATGAGCGTACCGAGTAATGACCTTTCAAGGGAGCGCAGAGGAAAATGAGCTGGCGCTAACGCTGGTGTGACGCATTCCAATCTCACGTGAAGTTTATTTGAAGTACAGCACACGTGTGAAATAAACAAAATTGAGTAAAGAAAGTGCATGTCCGATATTATGCTTTGCCCTGTGGGACTCCTGGCCACGGCAAGCACTGGCACCGTCAATACTACTGTACTTCTGTTTACTGCTGAGAGCTAGTGCTGCACCCGGAAGCCATAGGAGAGGCACCTTTTTAAAAAACACTTCTTTGGTGAGAATCCCCGCTTGCTTCCAAGAGGCGGGCAGGGAAAGGTAAAAAGAGAGTTGTGTGTGTATACCTGCTCCTCAGTCCCTTTCTCCTTCCACACCTCCTTTATGACTCTCACGACATCTGCCTTTTTCAGGCCCAAACTCTTCGGAGTCCCCTCATAGCGCAGGCATGCTGGCACGTCCTCCGCAGTACCCTGAGCGGACACAAGGAGGAGCAGCGCCTCACAAAAAACATCCCCACAGCACAGCAAGCGCACTGCTGCCCACCCCCCACCCCCAGAAGATTGATTTGTTGGCGTTTCCTGTTGTTTGGGTCATATGGGGTGAGTGTTTCTGAATGCCAGCCCATGTGGGAGCTACTCACCTTGTCATCACCCCAAAGGCGAGCAACTGTTTTTTAATGTGTTGTTTTTTTCTGAAGGCAGGGTAGACTGAGCAGGGAGCCAGCTTGCTGTACACGTCCCATGGCTGACCTACTCGCTCCCACAGGGAGGACAATATGAAAGCAATTCAATTAATCATTGTAAAGTGAGCTACTGACTTGTGTTTGCTATGTAATATTGAATATGTACCTGACTATTATAATTGTACAGTCCAATGAAAGAGACAGCCGGTCGCCCAGTAATATAGAGAATAGTGCGATTGTGTACTAACTCAAAAAGTGCTAGGGGTGGTGGTGCGAAGGTTAATCAATAACCAATCAATTTTGCATTCTTCAAGCCACTTTTTTCCCCCCACATTTCATACATGGATAGTTATCAGATAAATGCAAAAAACATTCATCATATGTTTAATTTTATTCATCTGGTTGGGGAGCATGAGGGCTTTTGACATGTTTCACTGTTTTCTGCACCTTGTCCCTCTCACACTGAGAACCGCTTGCAAATTACATTCCTACTTCTATAATATATACGTATAGAAGTAGGAATGTAGTGGTAATGTAATGGTAGTGGCTAGATGGAAGCCACTCCTGAGTAAAAGGCATATGACAGCCCACCTGGAGTTTAGGACTTAAAGGTCTCTAAGAGCATCAGGAGAAAGATTCTCTGGTCTGATGAGACACAAATAGAACTTTTTGGCCTGAAAGCCAAGCGCTACCATAAAGGCCTGATTGATGGAGTGCTGCAGAGATGTTTGTCCTTCTGGCAGGTTCTCCCATCGCTGCAGAGGAACTCTGAAGCTCTCTTAGAGTGGCCATTGGGTTCTTGGTCACCTCCCTGACCAAGGCCCTTCTTGCCCGGTTACTGAGTTTGGCCGGACAGCCAGCTCTAAGAAGAGTTGTGGTGGTTCCAAACTTCTTCCATTTCACAATGATGGAGCCCACTGTGCTCCTGGGGACTTTCAATGCTTTAATAATGTTTTTATACCCTTCCCCAGATCTGTGTCTCAACACAATTCTATCTCGGAGGTCTATGGAGAGTTCCTAGTACTTCATGGCTTGATTTTTGCTCTGAAATGCACCGTGAACTGTGGGACCTTATATAGACAGATGTGTGCCTTTCCAAATCATGTACAATCAATTGAATTTGCCACAGGTGGACTACAATCAAGTTCTAGACACATCTCAAGGATGATCAAAGGGAACAGGATGCATCTGAGCTCAATTTCGAGTGTGATAGCAAAGGGTGTGAATACTTATGTACATGTGATATTTGAGGGTTTTATTTTTAATAAATGTGCAAAACTTTATTTAAATTAAATTTTGTCATTATGGGGTATTGTGTGTAGAATTTTGAGGAAAAAAAAGAATTTAATCCATTTTGGAATAAGGCTGTAACATAAAATGTGGAAAAAGTTAAGCGATATGAATACTTTCTGGATGCACTGTACGTCTGTGCATGGTGGCTCTTGATGCACTGACTCCAGCCTCAGTCCACTCCTTGTGAAACTCCCCCAAATTCTTGGAATGGGCTTTGCTTGACAATCCTCTCAAGGCTGCGGTTATCCCTGTTGCTTGTGCACCTTTTCCTACCACACATTTTCCTTCCACTCAACTTTCTATGAATATGCTTGGATACAGCACTCTGTGAACAGCCAGCTTCTTTAGCAATGACATTTTGTGGCTTAGCCTCCTTGTGGAGGGTGTCAATGACTGTCTTCTGGACAACTGTCAAGTCAGCAGTCTTCCCCATGATTGTGTAGCCTACTGAACCAGACTGAGAGACCATTTAAAGGCTCAGGAAACCTTTGCAGGTGTTTTGAGTTAATTAGCTGATTAGAGTGTGACACCGTGAGTTTACAATATTTAACTTTTTCACAATATTCTAATTTTCTGAGATACAGAATTTGGGGTTTTCATTAGCTGTAATCATAATCATCTAAATTAAAACAAATAAAGGCTTGAAATATTTCACTTTGTGTGTAATGAATCTATATAATATATGAGTTTCACTTTTTGAATTCAATTACTGAAATAAATTAACTTTTCCACGATATTCTAATTTATTGAGATGCACCTGTATACTGTATATATATATATATATGCATTTTCCCCTTTTTTCCTCCCAATTTGGAATGCCCAATTGTATCGTTATATGTGCTGGCTGCAACCTATTCAGGGGAACGTTACAGACAAGCATGTGCTCACTTCCAAAACACGTGGTGCTAGCCACTACTTCTTTTCACATCGCAGTCGACAAGTTAAGCTCGCACAGACATGAGTCAGAGGAAGACACTTTGTGCAGTTTTATACCAGCAGACCATGGGTGCCCGATTAACCAGCTGGGGTCACTGGTGTGTGATGAGACATGGACAACCCCGCCAACTGTATCCCTCCCTCCCTGGACAACACTACCGCCAGTCATCAGTATGCGTCATCTTGCAGGGACACCATCAACACTGGTCTGGATTCGATACCAGACCGTGGGGTTCATCCACACACTAAAACAGTGCCTCAACAGGATGCCGACCGTGGGGCTAATCCACACACTAGAACAGTGCCATAACAGGATGCCGACCGTGGGGCTCATCCACACACTAGAACAGTGCCATAACAGGATGCAGACCGTGGGGCTCATCCACACACTAAAACAGTGCCTTAACAGGATGAGCCACCCAGCAGCCCACATTCCTATTTTTAAGATCCACAATTATGTAAGTGGCCAACTGCAATTGGGTAAACAATACTTTTGTTTGTTACGCAAGAACAGCAAGTCATCTAAGAACATCACAGGTGCAGTGCGTCTGTCTGTATGAGTTCTCCTGACTATGGGACACTTTCAGGGTTCCACAAGGGATGTCAGACATGTCATAGCCTTGTTCCAGGAGGACCAAGTACATCTGCAGGGTGGAGCAGGAGCGCTCATCTTTCAGGTTACAGGACCCTGTGTGTATCATTTATGTAAACGTCATTAATGTGTCCACCTAATGGTGGATTTATCTTAATCTAGTCTGACTGCCGTGACGAACCTGGTAATTTACATAATCTTTGCATCCAGTCTGTTGACGAGTAACGAGACAAACAACAATTCACTGTGTCGCGCCGTGCTGCGCCCATGGGTGCAAAAAGAAGGGAAGCGGAAAGAGGAGAGCAAATGGTATCATCTCCCCGAGTCTCCGCCTGAGAAAAGGAGGAGAGATCTCTGTTCAATGTGTAATGTGCACCTCATCAAAGGTGGCTGGCTGGCTGGCTAGAGATCTGTTCCTCATGGTTAACACACTGATGAATCCGCCCGACACCACTCACATCGCTGTCCGCAACGTTCATGTGCTTTTACTAGGATGGAAGAAGTTTGTGATAGAGGTGATGTGATCATAAGTTTGCGACCTAGCTGATTGAAGTTATCAACCAGATGTTAGCTGTGCTAGCTAGCCGTTGGCATCTCGCTGTTTTGCCGGCACTGTTTTTTTCCTCAGCTATTTCTGAGTACCTCTCACCCACAATATTATCGCTGCAGAGAGTTCGTATCAAGAAATAGTAATCAAGACCCAGCTAGGCATGTTTAGGACCCCACACTTTATTTTTGAACAGATATTATGGTGCGCACTGTGGTCAGTGGCGAAACGCAAGGAACGGCACTTGTGCATCTTGTGCAACACGACTTGCGTCGTCAGCGCAGTTCTCTCAGAGGGCCAGCTGTCTCCTGCTCCTCTCCTCTTTCCCTCTCTCTCTCCCTGTCTCTCCTGCCCCGTACGCTTGCCTCTCTCTGCAAACTGCTGTCAGCCTACTGCAACCGAGGGAAACACATACTCTCACTACAAATGGCTGCTGCATACAACGCATAAAAACGGCTACAGGGGAAGACCATAGAATTGGTCAGTTTCATTATTGGAATCGGCTTAATTGTCATTTCGGATTCAGGTGCCTCGTTTAAGCACCAACGATAAGCAAGGGGCGGGATAGGATGTATCCCAGGATTCGGAGGCTGGTGTCATACATTGTCACAAATCCAATAATAATTAAGCATACATGTCATGTGCTCCCATTTACTTTCACAGAAAATAGCTTAGGGAAAAGCATAGGAGCTCAGGTTAGAATTCAGGAACAGGGGGACTTTACATTACATTACCTCCAACCAGTGCTTGCATTTTCCTTACACAGCCAGTAGATGTCACTGTTTTACCCTTTGTCTTGACTTTGCAAAGCCCTGCTGTTAACTATCTATGTTGAATTTGATATACATAAGATTCATGTTGATAAAGATTTTAAGAATAATGACACACTCTCAGGAGAAAGAGTGTGCCTGGCCTCCTTTGCCTCATTTTATTGGCCTACTCTGGGCCAGTTTAGTGTCCATGCCCAGTAAAATATTGTCCCCCTGCTCTATAAGTGCTGTTTTGTGGGGGAGGGGTTCTGTACCTCAATGTCCTGTGGCTCAAAACCACTTCCCAGCTCTGCCAGAAGGAGGTCCAGAAGCTGCTGGCTGTTCAGGTCTACAGAGATCTCCGCCCAGCGCTCGCTACCTCCTAGGTGGTCTGCAGCACAGATGGAGATGCACAAGCTTACACGCACGCATACACACACGCATACACGCACGCATACACACCCATGCGCGCGCATGCACATGCCCGCACACACACGCAGGGTCACAAGCTGAAGTGTATGCTAGCATGCACTGACTAGGAGTGGCAGTGTGGTGTAGTGGGTTAATAAACTAGTCTTGTAACCCAAAAGGTTTCAGGGTGAATTGTCAGGTGGGGCAGTGGCATTATACATTACATTTTACATGGGCATTATACTCTTAAGAAAGGTAGTTACTTACCCAAACTACCTCAGTAAACGTCCAGTTCTATAAAGGGAAAAATAGCCACCCACTGAGCAAATAAATAATGAGTGGTTCTCGTGTGCAAACTCTAAAATCAGGACACTACTGGTCAGCCAGCTGGAGGCTGGACTGTCCGCTGAAGAGCGGCTGTTGGAACGTGGTGCTTGTGATACCTGAGAGAATTTATGCAAGTGATCTCGTGTGGGAGCTCTGCTCGGTGCCTGAAGGGTTGACTCAAGTTCCACACCAGAAGTTTACACAAATCTGGTAGAACTACAGCTCATCTCCTGGAAGGTTTGGCTTTCAGCTACTCTGTGTGTTTTCGCAACCTCGCTGAAGCTGTTTGAACATGTTCCGCGTTCAAACATTCAGCGACACTGAGAGTGCGGAGGGTAAATCTGGTGCGTGGCCTGTGCATCTCTGTGCTGTACCTGCACATCTCTCCCAGTCGGGCCGAGGGGTGTAGCTGCCCCGGTCGCCCTCCAGCTTCCCCTGGAGGCTGTCCCGCTGCAGCACCACCTCCTTGTGCTCCTCCTGAAGTGTGCCATACTCAGCCTTCATCTCATCAAATTCCTTCTGCAGTCTCTCCAGCTAGTGTGTGTGTGTGTGTGTGTGTGGTGGGGAGACCAAAAAGACAACACATAGGTCAGTGGTTTTGTTTCATCTAGTTGTGCAAATGAAAACCTGGGCTGAAAAGCTGTAAAATGCCCCGATTCCACATTACAAAACCCCACTCCACAACCAAATCTCCTTGACTCCTCACAAGAGCTTAGACATCTCTAAAAGTTCTGAGCAGGGCAACCTTTTGAACATTTGGCGACGGCCGGCTCTGGAGCGTTGCTCAGGAGCATATCCCGAGTCACCGGAGCCCTCTCTCCCTGACCAGGCGTAGCTGAGGAACCTGTGTGTGGCGTACCTTCTCTTGGTTCTCCTGGTGGGTGCGCTCCAGGATGTCCCAGTCCCGTCGAGGCACCACGTCAGAGTAGTCAGCCTCGAGCCGGTTGAGCTCCACCTGGGCGCGGGTCATGTCCTCCCGACACACCTTGAGCGTGAGCTTCAGCTTCAACAGGTCCTCCTCTGAGAGTGGAACGACAGGGAGGCCAGGGGTGGCATCGCCGTGCAGTACTGGTTTCTCACTCTGATGTGGAATAACTGTGCCCCACTTCCAGCTATGTGCTTTGCTAATAAGCCAACGGTTGTCAGTCACTACTTCTGACCAATCCCGCGATAGAGTGTATGTGTAATATGATAAACTGCCTAAGCCAATCAGATTCACCCTCAGAAATCTGCACCAAGTTAACGAGTCCAGGCTACAACCGGCAAAACCTCAAGCATGCAAACGGTGCCTGAAGAATACTTCAAGAAAAATTGCGCTGAATCGGGAACTTTCTATCGCAGATTTGAAAGTTTTATGCTTCTACGGACAACTTTTATTTTTTATTTTTTTTTTTAAGTGATTTGATCCAAAATGGCTGCCTGGGTCTTGCATGCATATTTGCTGGGACCATTCTAGTTATGGTATATCTATGGTTCATGCACCCTACCCTCATACTCCTCCAGGTGCTCCTGCTCCTTCTCGTTGCTCATGCAGTTCACTTTGTCGATGAGCAGCTTGCGGGCATCGTGCTCCCTGCGGAAGTCCCGGTACTGACTATGAAGATCCTCCTTGAGACAGCTCACCTGGACAGAGAAAGGAGGGAGGAAGACAGAGGGAGGAAGAGAGGCACAGGGGGAGGGAGAGGGACAGAGATAGACATGAAGAGAGAAAGGGAGAAGAAGAGAGGGGGAGGAAAAGGGAGCGAGAGGGACAGAGAGAGGCACGAAGAAAGAAAGGGAGAAGATGAGAGGGGGAGGAAGAGGGAGGGAGGGGGGTGACCTTGTGCTGTTGTGTCCAGATGCCACAGTTAAGTTACCCGCATGTGGCTGTGGTTTGAGACAGGTAGTAGAGTACCTGTGTGTGAGGGGGTCAGAGCAGGTCAGTACAGTACCTATATGTGAGATGGGGTCAGAGTGGGTCAGTACCAGTACCTGTATATCTTCTTTAAAAATTTGTTTCTGATTTTATCCCATTTTCTCCCAATTTGGTAGCCAATTAGACCCGCTATTTTTACGTCAATCCCCCCCTAGTAATGCGAGTTCGCTGCCGTAGTCCTGTGACCGGTAGTGACGGGCGAAGTGACGCCTCTTACGAGACGGCACCCGCAGGCCGTCAACCGTAACCCGGTACTACAGGGCCACTATACGCAGCAGCGTCACGTCGGCTCCCCTCCCCCTCCGTGGGGCGGACAGCCAATCGCCGCCCCCTGGTGGCACTCCCGGCCAGAGCCGACACTTGGCGAGACGGGGAATTGAACCCCGGTCTCCGTGGCCAGCGTCGGACGTTGTAACCACTGGACCACGCGGGAGGCCGGTACCTGTATATCTGAGGGTGTTTTATATGGCTCAGTAGGTAGAGCATGGCACTGACAGTGCTTCGATTGTGGGTTTGATTCCCACTGGGACCACATATATTGAATAATGTATGCATTCGCTTTGGATAAAAGCATCTGCTAAATGGCATAATTATATAATATTATTATAGAGTGGGTTGTAGCATGTTGGTACAGTACCTGTGCCTGCAGGCCCTTCTCCTCCTCCCTCATGGTGCTGATGATCGTTTCCAGGTTTTTGCACTCCGCCTTCAGTTCTATGACCTCTGCCCTCTCCTCCTTGTGCAGAGCCATGATGCGCTGGTCAGTCTGCTCTGACACCATCGCCAGCTGTACCCGTAGGGGCTCCAGCTCGCGGATCTGATCCCGCAGGTACCCTGGGGGCGTGACATCATTGGCCATATAATAGAACCTTCTTACTCCACAATTGTCAGCCAAAGTTCCCCTTGCGAGTCCTCAGAAAATGACCAATGCGCATTACAGCCTTGTGCATGATACACAAACACAGTGTGCCTACAGTAACTACAGTACCTGTGTTGTACTGTAATGCACTCCAGGTTGTAGAATTCAGAGGCTTCACAGCTGGGACCCTAAACATCATATTTCACTGATGATTTTTTAGTATATGTAAATGTAAATGTAAATGAGTATGAAAAGGGTGTAAACCATATGCCATGGCCGTCTCAGACAGCAGATCTCAACCGAGTCGAACACTTATGGGAGATTCTGAATGGGCACCACCGTCAAGAAACATTTCTTGTGGAAGAATGGTGTTATGCTAAGGTGCGCTGAAGCTGTTCTGGTGGGCTAGTGGTGTGCCAGCACACTATATGTTGGTGTTTCCTTTATTTTGGCAGTTACCTGTATTTGTTTTTTGGGGCTTTTGTTTCAACAAATAGCATGCCCATTCCCTATTTCCAAAATATTGTACAGCTTTACATTATAAACACAGAAATAAATGACCATAGCACTGTCACATACCTAGGGTGGTTTCATATTCATTCTTGATAGAAGTGAGGAGAGGCTTGTAGGTTCTGAAGTCCTCAATGAAGTAGTCAAAGACGTCCCGGTACGCCTGAATGACAGACAAGAGACAGACAGAAGACGGACAAGGCTTCAGATAGAATACCGCTGCAGTATGCGCCAGGTCGAGGTGGTCGGTCACCCCAGAAGAAAGGAATCATGGTACCTGGAGTTTACACTCCTGGGCTTTGGGTCCATCCGGGTTCCAGTTCCGCAGCACCCTCCTCAGCTGGTCCTCCAGCATCTCGAGAAACGGGGGCTTCCCGATGGGCGGCCCACTGAGCCCATCATCACACCTGCAGCACCCACAATAATACCTAATTTAGTCATCGAGCCAGTATTGATCCAAGGGAGCTCAAAGTATGTTTTTTACACATTATTACCCCCTTGTAATACCATAAAGCCAGTATCTCTGTATTGCAAATTGTAAACATAGACTGGATATTCTGACCTGTTATCAGCCTGTTCTCTATAAGCCAGGAAGGGCTGGCAGAACCCCACTGCAGTATAAGCAGTCGGAATTGGGTCAACCTTATTTTTGTGAAAAACTTCAGGACTCAAGTCTGAAAGGGCTTGAAGCATATCATTCCAATTACTTGCGTCATAAAAATGTTTTTTTTACATTCATTGTTTAAAACCTACCCAAGCCTTTGGCATTTGTGATAGCACAATAGCCAAGATGTGTCAAATATTTCCCAGAGGAAAATCAACATGACCTACCCGTGGATCCTTATCTGTTCCTTGGTGAAGCACCTCCTCCCCTCATCAACGATACGTGATGTCATGTGAGCTGGCCATGTGGAGAGGTAGCCTGAGACAGACGCTCCCTGAGCGGAAGTCGGGGAAACTTTTTTCATCTTACGGTTCTGCATAACAGACTTGCTGTACATATATGAAGAAATGATTTGTATTCTTGTTATATTTATTTATAATTATTATTGTTATTCCAATCCCTGACATGTGAAGAAATGACTCCTCTTGTTACTATTAATTGTAAATGCCGTCTTATCACGTTAAGTGTAGCCGGTTTTACACACTGCCTTTGTTTGGATTTAAGCGGTTGCCGTCATAGCAGTACACAACGGTTTTGCGCATTGTTCGAGGCTATATGTTCCTATGACGTCAGTGCAGAGCCCCGTGAAGCAAACCATCACAATTAGCTGTGTAAACTGCGCCGTGGAACTGGAGGAAATGTTGCTAAGTAGTGTAATCCTATTGAGCAAATTAAACAGAATTAGGTAGGGTCGCTTACTCGTGATCCTTGGAAACCCCTGTGTCTAGTCTTTGTCTGAAATATCCTTCTGTCAGCTTGCCCATTACGAGGAGGGTAGTCTGGGTAATGTCTAGGAAAACAACAGGGTTTAGCAAGCTCAATTCCTTCATATTTTAAACCTTCAGTAAATCGGCGGCAATCTATCTATCTACATTAGTAAACGGTATCGAGCTAGCAGGGTATTTCTGGGGAAAATTCAGATAGCCAGCTAACGTTATATCACTATAATCGCCAATACCCACAAATAACTGGCATATCACAAGAATTAGCAATAAGTAATATAACCAGCTGGTGTAACGTTAACCAAGTTCGATCTATCAGGGTACTTCTGGAGAAAATATAGCAAGCTATCCATATCACTATAATCGTTAACACTAATAATCGTCATATTACTTCAAGCATGAGCAACAGGTAACTTGGTTAGCTACGTTAGCCAGCTGGACAATGTCCATCTTTACTCCAAAATTCATATGGAACTATGCGAAATAAGAAAACTGAGTCTTGCCTTTCCGGTACTGGCAAAGGAGGGAGCCTGATGCTTTGAACCGACATCTTACTATTTGTAGTAAATTATACATAAAACAATAATAGTTATTGGGTTCCAACGTTAGCCAAGCGGCTCTGAAAACGCACGCATCCGTTTTGTGTACAGCACGTTGCCATGGAGATCGAGGACCCAAGCAGGACCCTAAATGGAGTCGTCAGCGACCAGCTAAACGTCATAAAAAGTCTAATTTGAAGGAGCTCCATATTTGATTGTTTTAATATCCTTGGGATTGTAATGTAACCATGTACCCTAATACTGTATTAAGCCCAAATAATTATATATAATTGAGCTTGCTGAAAATCGCTGCATGTTGGGCAAGCTAACAGTTAGCTAGCTAAAAACCAAGGATACATATTTCGCTAAGTTGCTATAGTTAGTTAGCATAGACAACAGTAGTTTATACATTAACTACGCTTAATAGGCCAAGCTACACACCATATAAAATGTAGTGATAAAATATCCACAGGTCATTTATTTGCAATAATAAATGACAACCACCTTAACTTTATTTAAAACATTCGAATGCATTTCAGATAAGAATTCCACAAGCTCGCGACATTAATCGATGCATGCACTCTGGTATATGTAGTTCTCTAAGTAAGCCATATGTTCAATTGAAAACGGGGACGTCAACAATTTAGAACTACGTTTCCCAATATATCTGTCATACCTAAGGGGTCACGAAAATGCACTTTGGGGCTTGTAGGAATCGAGAAACAATGGTGTTCGGTCGGTGAAATGATTGCAAAGTGAGAGGACCGTGAAACTACATTTTCCCCTCCTCCTCACTCATGAACCTAAACGGGGGCAGCCTCAAAGCTATTTATGGGTGCTGTAGTTGACAGTAAAACCATATCGTCGTAGAACCTCACTGCTGAAGACGCCATATTCAACTACAATACCCAAACGATGTGCTGACAGTCTGACTGAAGAGCGTTGGTTATCCGGGGATATCGCTTTGCTGCTGTGCTTCACCAACCTATTTCACTCTCTCCCTCTTCCTGCGGATTGACAAAGTACCGTTGAAAAAAGCCAAACAAAACAAAACATTTAAAGCCAAAAAATATGGCGGAGCTCGGAGCGGGGAGCCTGCAAGTGGGGGACCCTGCATTTAATTACCAGGAGCGAGAGCTAAATGAGCGCTTGAAGCGGCTCTACCCAGCCGTGAATGAGGAAGAGACCCCCTTACCCCGATCCTGGAGCCCCAAGGATAAATACAGCTACATCGGGCTCTCTCAGAACAATCTGCGGGTGCATTACAAAGGTATATGACATGACGAAATGTATCCATGAGCTAGCCGCGTTTAGTCGGGCCAGGGCTGCCCAGACTACCTAGCGTCGTGTCGAGTGTGTGCGATTATCTGTGTATTTGCAGTCTCCTAGATCTAGTTTGAGCTGCTTTTCCGTCCCCCTTTGCTTTGTCTCACAAAAGGACAGGGAATGGCCAAACGGTTGACAGCGAGCTAGCTAGTTAGCTAACGATGACAGCGTTTGGGTATACTTACCAGGGTAGACCTCAGACTCGCATAACAATTAGCTAGCTAGCAAATACCCTCTTTTTGTGCAACATTAGCCATTTAGACTTCTGAGTATTTATATGTGTGGTTTCAATGTTGATAAAAAGATTATGCATATTAGTGTTACTGTGATCTAGCTAGCTATCTGTCTATATGACAACGTATCAATAATAATAATAAGAATAAAAATGTTTTGTCTATACTAATAATAGTATTAATAAACAATTGTTAGCTAGCTTTAACGTGTCAAATAAATAAAATCCCTTAATAGCTCTACCTACTGAAATGATGAAGGCATGAAATGATTTGTAGTACCTTCATGCGTGACAGATGTCTGTGTCTCGCGCATGAAGCTATATTGTCATATGTATCAATATTTTCGGTTAAGTCTTTCAGGGTGAATAGTCCTTGTGTTATACGCCAGTCCTTTCCCAATCATCTTTTTTTGGGGGGGGGGATGAAGAAAAAAACACCGATTATAGCTATAAACAGAACGGACTGCATTTAACAGGAAAGCCTGCGTTCCGTCATACTCGTTTCGACCAGAATTTTTTCTCCCTTTGTGTGTTTGTGGGTAAAAAGCAGGCGTGCTGTTGGCATACGTAGTAGGCTACTGCAGGTAAAATATTGTATTGTGCTCCGTTGGCACAATGGTACCAACCGCGTGTATGTTCTGCTAAACAGATAAAGCACACGCGTTTGGAGGACTTGACGGGAATCCATAATTATCATTTCACATCATTACGGATTCCAGAACACATACGCTTTTATTGACGAAGACAAAACATCCCGTTATTCATTTGTGTCAAGGGAGGCATTGAATCACGACGAATCAACCTGCTTCTGCAACCTGCAATATTGGGGACAGGTGTGTGTTTGTTAAGCTATGAACAAATTAGTGTTATTTGGCATATGGCGATTAATATGCAGCTTGGGATAGTTTCCACTATCAGCGCAGAGACAACCTGTCAGAGAAGGAGAGGGGGCGCAAGGGATGGAGTGGGCAATAAAGACGGTAGTGCACCTTTTTTTGTCTTGCGAAAATGATGTGTTTTTGCTGCCCGACCACAACAACAGGTCAAGAAGACCATGGCCCATATGTGCAAAGACTCTAAGAGTAGGAGTGCTGATCTAGGATCAGTTTTCCCCTGTCCATATCCTAACCATATCCATTATGAGCTAAAAAGCTAAACTGATCCTAGATCAGCACTCCTACTCTTAGATATTTGTACATACGGGCCCATGTTTGTAAGGTCCAGTCAAGAGCCAGTAAACGGGACAAAAAATGTTCAAAAACACGCCCCCATTACAGCGCATAAACATGGCCTGTGTCAATAATCGCATATAATTATCCACAGAAGAGAAAGGGGCGACACACGTGAGGTGGAGCTGGGCAGGTGTGATGTCATTTAAGCACGTGGAGGTGTCAACCTGCCGACCTCTTTGTTTTCCTCTCCCTTTTCCAGTTTATAACATTTTCCCTTAAAACTTGACACAGTCGGAGAGAGAGACTGGACTTCAGGTTGTTAGGGACACTTAATATCCCTCAGCACTTAATTAGATCAATTTTACTTCAAAAAGCCTGGTTTTCACGTCTACAGGGATCGATATTGTTTAACTTACATTTTTTATTGAAAATCTCTTGCCCTAAAAATAAGGTATACACATTAGGATGGCGTGTATGGCTTTATACAAGAGACGTCATTTTTTTAGTATGTGTTCTGGTTACCCTTTTTTTCAACGTACTAGTTTTCAGATTGTTCTGGAGTTATCTAGGAATACAGTGGTCATGGAGTACATTTCTAGTTTTCCCCCAATTGGCTCATGCCTTTTTTGTTGTTCTTTATTGCCTCTTGAAAACACCCTGTCCAGGGATTTGTCACAGTACAATTGTCAAAAGGTGCAACAGCAAATTTTGATTGTGATATTTCGAAGCCACAACCTTCTGAACCTGGAGGGCCATTGCAGAGTTGAACACAGGCTACGTGTGGTATCGGATGCGGTGGAGTCTTTGAGCAGGGCTTTGTTGGCTGATTGGTTGACTGGCTTGCCCCGGCGATGACCTACTCTTGGCCCTCACCGCTCCCCACCATTCTCGGTTCAGAGCTCTTTTACCATCTGGTGCAGATTGATATTTCTGTTTAATCACAACAAAATCTAAATAACTAGAGGGGTGCCCGGACTACAGTGATAGTGGTAGCTAATCTGATTCCCAGAATTGCATACGTTTCCTGCTGTGAAGCACTAGCAGCAACACCTGAGGGTTGTGGGCTTAAATCCCTGATGGGCCCCAGCTGCTGTTGTAGATATAGCTCCAGGAAAGAATTTCAATTGTGGCCCTGTGATGTGTAAAATTGTGATTGTTGCGAGCCTTTCCTGGTTAAGGGTGTAGCGCGGTGCGTTTTGTGTGGATTAAACGGCGTCTGATTTGGATCAGTGTATCAGTGTGATGGGATTCTCTCTGAAGGTGGGGTGAGCTCTGTGAGGTGCCCCTGACTATGGTGGAGGTGGCCCTCTGTGTGTGAGTGTGTTTATGTGTGTCTGTACATGTGCGCGCATGTATCCAGTTGTGTTCATGAGATCATGATACATGTAGAAATAGTATGAATGTTAAAAGAGCTGCACTTTTGTAAAAGTGTGTGTGGATGGATGGATTGTCAAATATCTATCTGATATGCAAATATCTGATGTGGTGGTGGTATTGCCATTTATGTATCTATGATTATGATGCTGCTTATTATTGTTATAGGTTGTTTCCTTTTTGCTCCATATTACTCCCAGCTGTTCTCCCAGTCACCCAGCCAGCTGCTACTTCAGCCAGTACACACACAGGTTTCTTGTTCCAAGGCCAAAACAAAGTTGCTAGGCGGCGGTTGTGTTTTTGTTGAGAAGGTGTTTCACTAATGGGAAGGCAAGGGCCTGCCTGAGAATGGAGACAGAGAATGGAGTGCATTGAGTGTGTGAATGCGTGAGTGCGTGAGTGAGTGTGAGTGCGTGCGCGTGTGTTTAAGTGTGTGTCTGTGTGCATGCGTGTGTGTCTGTGTGCGTGCGTGCGTGTGTGTGTGTGCGCACACGTGTCTGCGTGTGTGTGCATGCATGTATACGCACGTGTGTGTGTGTGTGTGTGTGTGTGTGTGTGTGTGTGTGTGTGTGTGTGTGTGTGTGTGTGTGTGTGTGTGTGTGTGTGTGTGTGTGTGTGTGTGTGTGTGTGTGTGTGTGTGTATGTCTGCGTGTATGTATGTATGTATGTATGTCTGCGTGCGTGTGTAGACATCTTGGCACACTGCCCAGGGTCCCTGGCTGAAATGTTCCTGCACTGTCAGTGTGGAGGAGGAGCTCTGTTCCAGGTTCAAAGGTCAGCACAAGTCATTTTCTTCAATTAAAAAAAAAAAAAAAAAAAAAAAAAAGTGTACAAAGCAAACTCTTTAACCAGATTTACTGAAGTTTAGTGTTCAAGAGAGGAGCCCTGACCTTCAAGGTTTTGCCATTGTTAATCTGCCTGCCTTGCAAACAACAAGCACATAGAAGATCTTTGAATATTCCCCATGCCTGGAACCAGAAATACTGGAACGTACCAGAGTGTTATTTTAATAAACACAGTCCACGACTCTCCAAGGTGTTAAAAGAAATATAAAACAGTGCAAGACAAAGCCAGGCTATGGAGTCAGGAGCCTAAAAATAGTATAGAAGTTGTGTGTGTGTGTGTGTGTGTGTGTGTGTGTGTGTGTGTGTGTGTGTGTGTGTGTGTGTTTCTCTTGTGTATGTGTGTGTTATGTGGTTGGTTTGGGTGTGTGTGTGTGTGTGTGTGTAATTTGTGTATGGGTGTGTGTGTGGTGGGTTTGGGTGTGTGTTTGCGTGTGTATGTGTGTATGGGTATGGGTATAGATATGGTATGAGTGTGTGTGTGTTTCTGGGTGTGGTAGGTTTGGGTTTGTGTGTGTGTGGTGGGTTTGGATGTGTGTTTGCGTGTGTATGTGTGTATGGGTATGGGTATAGATATGGTATGAGTGTGTGTGTGTGTTTCTGGATGTGGTAGGTTTGGGTTTGTGTGTGTGTGGTAGGTTTGGGTGTGAATTTAGAAATTAAGAATTTATTTTTTATTTTTTCCAGTTTTTCTCCCAATTTAGTAGCCAATTATACCCTCTATCTATTTCGATTCACCCTCCCCCACGAACTCACCACCCGTCCTCCGGGTCAAGCCAATTCCCTGTGGCCAGCGATTATCCGCCTCCTCCGAGATGGAACTCGCTCACCTACTTCTGTAGACAGCCTTTGCGCTTCTCGGCGAGTTCGTGGCAGCTCACCCTCCCCCTCCCCCTCCCCCTGGGGTGGACGGCCAAATGCTGCCCACAAAAAAGGATCCAGGTGCAGGAAGAAATTCTCAATCAGACTCTCTATGGCGTTGTCACAAGGTTTGCTCGTTCTCATTAACCCTGTCGTAATGAACTCTTTTAGCAGCGCTAGCATCCAGTGGCCTTTGGATTAGTGAAGTAGCCTAATGGCTGCAGATATCAATGTCTTTCAGCGGTAGGCAGGAGTGAGAGCTCAAACAGAAAGAGCATGCGTTACGTGAAAGATGCGATCTCTGCGAACGTGAATGCAGGAGCGCTCAAGAGGCGCGAGCAGTTCAGTGTCAGCATTCGAGTTGGACAATGTTTTCGCTCCCTACTCTTGGAAGTTGGAGAAATAACTGTATTGACGATTTTAGAGCATTAGAGCTGGGGGGGGGAATACACATTTTGAATGGGTCAGAGTTAAAATGGGGGCATTTCTAGTGTTGTGTGCCGTGTATCTTGTGAAAATACAGTGGCACGCTGGCGGTGGTGTTTTGAGTGCAGTTTGGGGTCATGTTGCCTTGTCTTCATAATACCCCCGAGCCCCGTACGGGAAGCAGGAGCCTCTGATGTAGAACCTGTTCAGATTTGGTGGTGGTGGGGGCTAGCGTCCAGGCAAGTGAAGGAAGGTTTTTTTGAAGGAGGTTTAAGGTCTCTCTGTCTCTGTCTCTGTTGCAACAAGGTTTGGGTTTTTGGGGTCTCTGTCTCTGTCTCTGTCTCTGTCTCTGTCTCTGTCTCTGTCTCTGTCTCTGTCTCTGTCTCTGTCTCTGTCTCTGTCTCTGTCAGGAGTTTTGAGCTGCCCAGTCACCTGACTCAGTGCTGTGAGGTGTACATGGGGGGATTGCCCTATCATGTGGATAGAGTCTACAGGGACCCTGTGTTTAGTCAGTCAGCTTTTGATTAAACAGACCCCTCGACTTGAATCTGCTGTGTGGATCAGGTTATCGGGCATGGATTACTCTGGCCTGCACGTTAACCATTCACTGCAAGGCCTCTTCGCCGCGCCGTGTCTGCGTAATGTGGTCAGAATTGCCTCTGCCTGTTACATAGGCTGTTTAATCATGCCCTTTTGTGGCTCAACGTTTGGTTTGTTTATGAAGGGGGCTTTTATCTGGGTGGCCAATCACGCGCTGTCATTCGGGGGGATGACATCACCAGATAGTCCGTCAGTTGCCCCAGCCCCTCCCTGTCGAGGGTCCAGCGTCTGGCTCCGCTGCGGCGCCCCCCACACTTCCTCCAGGCTGCACTTTTTCTCTTCGCTCCCTCGCTTCCCTCTTTCAGTCTCCCGCTTTCTCTGCAGTCCCCGGCTCTATTCACGCTGCACAGTTGCCGGCTCGCTCAGAGGCAGGGACAAACTACTCCTGAGGGCTCATAAAAGGCTCCGTGGGCCAGCCAGGTTACAGGTGCCCTCTCACCGTGGCGTGAAGGCTGCACTGAACGTACGACCTGCCGGCGTGTGAGCGAGGGCACCGTGTCTCTCAGGGGCAGAGTGTGCTTTGATGACGTGACCAAAAAAAGTACTGAAGTGGTAAACTAAGTTTAGAATGGGTTCGGTACAAATGCAAACGAAATGATCAATAAAAGGTCATGACGCGTATAAACATTATAACAAACAAGAAATGAATCCCTGTCTCCCCTCTCTCTTAGACAATGTGCTACAACTACGTTACTGCTGTCTTGGTGGTGGAGGATGTGGGGGGAGGTGGTGGTGTATATGTTGGATGCAGTGTGTGTGCTAGATGAGGTGGTGGAGGAGGTGGGGGAGGTGGTGCTGTTTACTCTGGAGTGTCAGTCAGCTGTGTGGGGACTTTGGGCTAAGCCTCTACAGCAGTGGGCCTTCGTGGAAGGCTGTTTAATTTGACAAATTACCCACAAATAGAAAATAGGATTGGCTGTCACAGAAAATGACAAGAAAAGAGAGACTTTGACACCCGGCGAGAGCGTATAGATCTGTCAGACGTTCAGTCCCACGTATGCACAGTGTTCGGTCCCTCAAACGCGACAAGCCGAGCTTGTTCCTGCGACAGAAGCAGAAAATAGCTGCGGAATACACTGCTTTTGGCTTTTCCAGTCTTCTGAGATTGTGTGTGTGGTGTGTGTGTGTCTGTGTGTGAGTGTGAGTGTGTGTGCGCGTTGTGTGTGTGTTTCCGATTATGACAAAGCAAGCGGGTATCTCACACAGGGGCCTGTTGTGCTGGGCTAACCTGAGCCTGGTGCCTGCTGGGAGAGTATATATAGACTTGAGGCCGTGAGGCTGTTTGTCTGGGCTGTGAGGTTTCAGTTATAGAAATACGAGTGCTAATAATAGCGGTGGATATACTACTGCTGTAAACACTGTCTAATAATAAGTGTTTGTGTGTGTGTGTGTGTGTGGTTTGTGTGTGTGTGTGTGTGGTTTGTGCGTGTGTGTGTGTGTGTGTTTATTTTTCTATATGACACACCCTATTTGTTTTAATAAATACAATTATATGCACACTGTGCTTGTCTCATGTTTTATAACTTTCTTAAGTGAATGACACAAACGAGTAACAATAGGCTAATGACTTTATGGAGCCGGAGTTCAAGATTACCTGAAAGAAAAAGAAAAACTCTGTTCCGAGCCTCCTCTTCATGCTGCCCTTGCAGATTCTGCCGTTGCGCTTGTGAACTTGATGGCCACATAATAGGCTGATGCTTTTATTTGACCACAACCATAACACATTCTAATGCGTAGGCTATGTTTTATTTAATTAACCAGGTTGGTCTCATTGGGATTTAAAATCTCTTTTGCAAAAAAATAGGCTAAAAAACGAATGATCACACATAGCCTAAAGCCAATTAAATTGTAGTCTAAAGCTGAACATAAAGTGGCTATAGCCTATCGAAAATATCTTACTCGAGTTGGAGACCATCCGATGGCCTACTTCCCCAGTCGTTTCAAGTTATGGCACAGGAACACTAGCTTGTCCAATTCTTTTGGCAAAAGGCTGCTCCGCATTTTATTGATAAACCCTGCCTTGGAAAACACACTTGCAAAGTTTACATTCCACTTTTTTTGGATCGTCCGCGACTAAAATGCTGCCATACTCCAGATTTTTTCTTTGAAATGCTGCCATACAAGAAGGATACAATATAGGCTACAGATTTTTTCTTTGACATTATGTTCTTAGGTTATATCGAAATTAGTATTTAAAGTATGCCTATATCACTAATCTTAACTGTAGGCAAATCTTAGGCTACAATTAAAATGCACATTCGCGTGCCTCTAACAAGAAGGATACAATATAGGCTACATGAAAGGGGGTGTTACGCATGTTAGTTATAAATGTATAAACCATACAATTAGCAAAACACATTTATTATAAAATGTTACTTTTATTAGTTTTGCAGACTTATTCACAACATTACTATTACCTTAACTGCCTAATATAATTTAAAGAGAACATATATAGGCCTAGCTATGTTAAGAGTGAAGGACTGTCACTGCCATACCCGCAGCATCCAGAATGGATTATTCTACTGACAAGCGCGCCGAACTGTGGTTCAAATCTAAGTGTCTCGTGCTGCGTGGAACATTTTTATTCTTTTTTTATTTTATTTTTTCGTGCAACAGCCCATCGACCAAACAATCGACCAGTCGACTAAATGGGGTCAGCCCTAGTGGTTTGTGCGTGCGTGCGCGTGCATTACAATGATGATTACAAACATGCTGATGGGAACTGTATGAATGGTAATGGCAGTGACAGTGATGACAAAGAAACGCCCGCCCCTGTGAGTTCTCTCATGATTGGCTCCACCCTTTGCTCATATCCATTCAGATGCAATTGCCCCTCCCCTCTGCCGTCCAATGACGGACACGCCCGGTGCTGTGCGTCTGCCAGGCTGGCGCTACTGCGATGGTTAGGTTTGTGTGCACGTGAATGCTTTGGTCAAACCTTTTGGCTCCTGATTGGTTGCGATCCCGGAGTTTACATTTTGGTACACACCACCGATATCCCACCAGGCCACAGGGGATGGCGATATCACTGACCATCCAAAAGCCCTGCTTTCCTCACATGTAATCTGCTTTTCAGGTGTACTCACCTGTAAAACATAGACTGGGCTGTAGGTATACTTCACCTGTACACAAAATAGCTTACCTGTCCGGTGCATTGTAGGCATACCCCACCTGTACAGGACATCATCTGTACAATTCGCTTGGTATACCAGTAAAAAATACTTGGTATAGTTCATCTGAACCCCGCCTCACCTGTTCAAAACAATCTGTATATACTACACCTCTACACTACACTATTAGTATAACTCACCCGTACAGTACACCAGGTATACTTAATCTGTACACTGCCCTACCTAAATGGGACACTTAAGGTCACCTGACCTGTACAGTGCCTCACTTATACAGTACACAATAGGTGTATCTCACTTGTTCAGGACATTTCCACATGGCATACCTGTAGAGTCCAGGGGGGTACAGCAGGTACAGCCAGGTGAGCTGCTGTACTAAAAGCGCAGACACCGGTAAGCGCGTCCGCCCCCTGTACAGATTTCACCAGGGCAGTCCCAATGCCGTGTTTCTGCGTTACGAGGCCAGCGTCGTGACCGACGGGTGTCCGCTCGTCAAGCAGCAGGGCGCGCCACATCATCCGCTGCGTAACGCGGAACGCGGCTGGAACTGGCCTTCCATCGCTCCTTTTCCAGAGGTGTCACACTTCCGTCCGCGTTCTCTGGGCTGCCGAACCCTGGCAGCGTGCCGGAGGGATGACCACGCGCGCGCTACCGTCACGAGTCTGCACACCTGGCGGCCGATAAAAGCTTGCGGTTTAAACGGCCAGTCGGATGAATTTGTGGCCGCGTGGATTCTGACTAACGGCGCGGGTTTGCGAAGTGCGCATATGGCTTGAATTTCAGCAGAATTATCAGGTTCAGGGTTCCCACGGGACATGGAATTTCTGGAATATCGGGGAATTTAATTAATTATTATTCATTCCGGTTCTAGAATGTCAAGGGATTCCAGATTTGGTTTCCTATTTAGATATGAAGTGCATTATAAATGTAGCCTACTTTTATTCATCTGTAATAAAGTCTTTTCAGTCAGCCTCCAAGACTACTTTGTTACTGGCACCAGGAACATTTTTAGCAACGGTATCCAATATGCTGCATAAATGAGGACTCTCATGGAGATTCTGTGGAGCTGTTGTGAAAAGTTGTGCTGTGCGCTATGTTTTTCCGGTGCCGTTTCGGCGAGAGATTTTTGTCGAGCAACCTGAGAGGAGAGAATTTGTGGGCCCTGTGCTCGAAGGCGACGCGTCCGGAAAAAAACGATGCGTGACGGTCGGTCGCTCTCCCTTTCGCCCCCCTGCAGGTCATGGAAAGAACCACAAGGACGCGGCTTCGGTGCGGGCCACTCACCCCATCCCGGCCGCCTGTGGAATCTACTACTTCGAAGTGAAGATCGTCAGTAAGGGGCGGGACGGGTAAGAGCCTAGCACACTGGCACAGGCCTTTCACAGAGTTCCGAGGGAATGGCCTTAAACCTCAGATTTGGGCTTGGACTTGTTTTGGAAATGTGGAAATATTTGTTTCATTGATTCTGTTGTCGTCGACCAGCGTGGTGCCAAGCAGCAGAAGCCGCTTGTGGTGTTAACCCCCGTTTTTGTCCACAGGTACATGGGGATTGGCCTGTCTGCCCAGGGGGTCAACATGAACAGACTGCCCGGTGAGTCGAGGGGTGTGGCTTAAAGATGGGGATGGGGCCGGGGCGGGGCCGTGGGATGACGAGAAGTGGGGACGCGCTTCTGTATCTGCTCTGAATCAGCCGCACGCCAGTGTGGCCACGGTTTTTGTTTGTTTCGTGCATTTCGATGAAGCTGACATGCCTGAGCACCTCAGGGATCGCCCTCTGGTGGCTTTCTGTCACCTGATACCGGACTTCCCCCAAAGGAGGCCATCTGAAAATGTCTGTGTTTTTCAGAAGCGTTTAAAAAATGCATTTTCTTTGCGGAATGAGGAATTGCCATTTTTCGTTTGTGCGCATCTCCCGTGAGTACGCAGCGGCAACGAGCTGTCTTTGTGTTCTTTTGTATCGTGTTGCCGTGCGCGCAGAGAACTAATCGACGGACACAGTGCTATTGAGGCTATTGAAGTGGCTAGCTTGCTAATTACATACCCTGAAGAACATAACGATTAAGGACAAGAGCCTTCGTCTTGAGTGCGTCAAGCACTGGTGTTCACATCAGACCCTTGATTCCCCGCAAGCAACTTTCCACGCGTTTCATTGTTCCGGAACGTGTTGTTGTGGGACGACAGGTCGGGTGGCTGCCTCATGCGTATCGCCGCTGAGAATGAACATGAATTTGAGTGAAGCGACAAAAAGCGGAACGGCAGGGAGTGTCGCAAATCACTTAATCTGCTTCAGTTTTCATGTTTTGGGACTCTTCAAGCCAGCCTCCACTGGGACAGGTGTAAGCGTGGGCAGAGTTTGGGGGCAGTTGGCCTCCGGGCACTGCTGGAAGGGATCTGGGGGTCAGGTGTGACCAGTGGGAATTTGACGCGAATGCAGACGGCCATTTTAAACGGCTCACTCAGAACTGTCGTGGTGCACTGGGAGGTGGCCAGTGAGAAGACTGCTGTGGCCTCAGGGACACCAGTTTTGTTTCAGGTGCGCCTCAGTCAGCCTCCGTACGTCCTGCAGGTGGGTAGGGCTAGGCTTAGGGTTAGTTAGTGGGCAGTGAGCAGAACTCCTCGCTGTGCTGCTCGCATGCCTCCGCTGGCAGTGGTGCGCTCAGCTGCGATGAGCACGCACGCGGTTTTGCTCTCGACCCACTAGCCCCTTGTGTAATGAGAAACGTTTGCCGCTAGCTGATTGGCCGGCGTTGGGTGTGACACAGGGGCGGCGAGCCTGACTGTTGCATCATGGAGCCCCTTTCACATCCTCATCTTCATCAACTTATTTCTTTCTCTCTCCCCCCCTTTTCCCCCTCTCTCTTCCTTCTCTCCCCTTGCCCTTTTGGACTTTTTGTTCCTCTCTGTTCTTTCTTTCTTTCTCTCTCTCTCTCTCTTCTCTCTCTCTCTCTCTCGCTCTCTTTTTCCTATCCATGCCTGTCTCTCTTCCCTCCCTCTCTCTCCCTCCATATCCGGATTAATGCACAGAGAGATTTGTTACTGTGATTAGCTTGGGGGACATGTGGCCTGCTGTCTCTCCAAACATGCGTTTAGTCCCCATCAACCCTTCACCCTCCACCACAATCAGCATTCAGTGGTCTCCGCCCGATCTATTCCATTCATAGCACGCACACACGCACACAACGCAAAATCTTTCTAGGGAGAAAGCGCTAGGATTGTGCTGGCATGTCACATTCGGTTGTGTGCCTAGTAGGTTCTGTCATAAATGGTTATTAAATGGTGTTTTGTTCCATTTTTTCTGTTTTGTTGTTGTTTTTGTTGTTTTTTTGGGGGGGGGGGTGATATATAGTTTTGTGCTGAAAGTTGGTTACAATTGACTGAATATTATGGACATTGCTGATGTTTAGGGGGATCTTGGTGCCATTTTGGTGAATTTACTTGTAGCTGCTGGGGAGTGCACCAGGGACAGTTAAGGCTCTGTCTATTGGCAGAGCAGTGAGAGCTGTAATGATTGGCAGGTGTGTTTAGGACCTCCTGCTCACCGTCATCAGGCAGTGCCGTGGTGAAAAGAGGCCAAAGGGCAAGGGGCAGGGAAAAGTCACTCACAACACCACAGAACTGGAATGGAGCAGAAGCATTGGGATAGCGGAGCTATCAACAAAGACTTCATTGTGTGACATGCACTGCAGTCCTGGGATTGGCTGCCCGTCTGTCAGTCTGGAGTGGGCGGGATCACACATCAGATATGGCCAGTGTTAAACTGACTGGAAATAACACAAAACAATCACAATAATTAAGATGGAAACAATATTGTTGTTGCTTCTATTAAATCATCACCAACGGCGGTTATGGTATTGGTGTCTGACAAATGAATCACCATTTCTAGATTACACCTCAAACTAAAGCCAGGAATGAATTCAGTTCCGCAAACACTCTCCTAGTAGACGAATGGCTTGAAGAGTTTGTCCTCAGCGAACACCAGGGCTGCTGATAGTTTTTTTCCACAAGAAGGATGTTTTAGAGGATTGTGTGTTCACACATGTTTGAAGGATGTCTCTGAACACCGTGTCCCCTTTGGGAATCCGGAACATTCCCATGGCTCATCTGAAAGTGTGAATATTCATCCTGTTGTACTTGATTCTGTTCCATAATGGGAATCCGCCTTTGTTTTTGGAGGCCACTGTGGGTGGGAGAGAGAGGCCGCCATTTGAGACTGCGTACTGTGTCTTACCCTGTCTGTGGCCTGATGGAACCTTTCCTCTCAGACCTGGATGTGGTGGGGGAGAGAGTGGGGGTCAGGCAGTATTAATGTGAGCTCCTGTGACTCTGGGAATTGTGGGGACCTATTTATTGCACGTTCCAGTGTGAAGCGCTCTGATTGCACCAATAAGAGGCTGTGCGTGTGTCCGTGCTTGAGAGTGTGAGTGTCCGTGCTTGAGAGTGTGAGTGTGAGTGTGAGTGTGTGTCTGTGTGTGTCTGTGTCTGTGTATTTGCTTGCTTGCGTGTGAGTGTGTATGTGTCTGTATTTGTGTTTGTGCGTGTGCGTGTCTGTCTTTGTGTTTGTGTGTGTGTGTGTGTGTCCTCCCACAGAAGAACACTTTGTAACAGTGGGTTTTTCTCCAGCCTATGTCAGTGTCATTAACCACCACATGCTTGTGTGTGTGTGTGTGTCTTTGTGCTCATGTGTGTGTGTGTGTGTGTGTGTCTTTGTGTCTTTGTGCTCATGTGCTCGTGTGTGTGTGTGTGTGTGTGTGTGTGTGTGTGTGTGTCTTTGTGCTTGTGTTGTGTGTGTGTGTGTGTGTGTGTGTGTGTGTGTGTGTGTGCGTGTGTGCTTGCGTGCGTGTGTGTGTGCACACTCCTCCCACAGAAGAACACTTTGTAACAGTGGGTTTTTCTCCAGCCTGTGCTCAGCGCTTAAACATTAACCACCACATGGCACCCCGTTCCTGCAGGCATTTGAGCATCACCGCTCTGCTCGCTCTGCCACATGAGCTGGGAGTCTGGGGGTGACCAGTCTCTCACACCTTTACATCCTAGCATTATGTGTGCATGTGCATGAGGGTTGTGTGTGTGTGTGTGTGTGTGCGTGTGTGCGTGTCTCCGTGTCTCCAATTTAATGATGTGTGTATATGTGTGTACAGGTATGATGTGTGTGTGTTTGTTGTGTGTGTGTGTGTGTGTGTATGTGTGAGTGTATGTTGGTGTGTATGTGTTTTCTCATTTTGATGAATGTTTTGATGATGGATGATGGTTTTTCAAAGTGAAGGAGAAAGCGCATCTCTGTCTACACCCTCCTGTCTCAGTCCCTTTGGTCTCCATAGCCCTCTCAACATTTTTATGCAGTATTTTTAGTACTTCTCTCCTCTCTTTCACTTTCTCCTTTTCAGTCTCTTTCCTCCTACTGTACTTTCCTACTTCACTCCCTCTCTCCCCGTCTCCCCCCCCTCTCTGATACTTGTCTGTGAGATGAGATGCCCTTTACCATCTCCCCCACATTCTAACCACATTCTTATCCTCACACAAACTGTGCCTGTAGGTAAAGGTGCAGGCATCCTGTCCCATAATTCCACTGTGCGTGCTTGTTGTGGGCAGATTGTGTGTGTGTGTGTGTGTGTGTGTGTGTGTGTGTGTTTGTTGTGGGCGTAATGTGTGTGTGTGTGTGTGTCTGTGTGCTTTGTGTGAGTGTGTGAGTGTGTGAGTGTGTGAGTGTGTGTATAGTCTTTGTGCGCGCACTCGTGTGTGTGCATATGTGTGTACTTTCTGCACGTGTGCGCATGTGTGTGCGTACTTGTGCATGCGCGTCGTAACGCCATAACGCATGCCAGAGTGCTCACTGTCAACAGGGTGGAGTGGGGCAAACGTAAATATAGATTTACTGGGTTGGGGGAAGAAATTGATTTGCATAAAACGGTCCTGTCATATAGTCCACCCAAAGTGGAGTAACATGCATGGCCTGATGCTACCTGCTGATAAACAGCGATAGTATTTCAGTGACTAATCGCAAAGGTTATGATTAGATCCACTCCAGTATGGCCGCCAAGCTGTTTGCTTCCCAGCTTTGTAATCAGTCATGTAACTCCATATCTACATAAGAGGCCCCTTGCTGATAGGTCTCTGTAAGTGGGCCCATTCAGTACTGGGGGATGGGGGGGACTTAATTAAATGTGTGTGTGGAAGAATAAGATGCAGCACTGTGTGTGAAATGGGTTTCCCCACGATCGCAGGGCACAGACAGATGTAATGTCCGCGCCTTTCCCCAGCGTAATGTCCGCTTGCGAGGGTTTCCCCAGCACCAGCATGTTTCAGGGGTCCCAAAAGCAAGGCACCCAACACGGGATGGCACATGACAAAGGGCACAGGGCCAGAGCACCACCGCTGGGCATCAGTTTCAGGTTAAGACACAGGGGTCCGTAAGACAAGGGCACGGCGTAAGACCCAACACGGGATGGCACATGACAAAGGGCACAGGCACACGGCGTATGACACAGGGCACACGACATAAGACACAGGGCACGCGACGTAAGACACAGGGCACGCGACGTAAGACACAGGGCACACGACGTATGACACAGGGCACACGACATAAGACACAGGGCACGGGACGTAAGACACAGGGCACGCGACGTAAGACACAGGGCACATGACATAAGACACAGGACTGTTTGTGGTTGAAGGCGGTATCTCTTCAGTCCAGGGAGCAAATGTGATTTTATTGGATGCACATGTTGTGTGTTGACGTATTTTGGAATTGGCCACAGAAACTAGAGTCCTAATTGGGGTGAGACGTACGGTACACAGGAGAAGCTAACGGGTTAAAACACCCTCTGCGTCACTGCCCAGGAACAGTTTCTCAAACCTGCTCACTGTCACTTGGTGTCGTTATCTTTGTAAAACGGGTACAAAGGAATGAAGACTGCAGTATGTGAAAAGCAGTCTGATTTATCATTTCTGGGAAGATGATGTACTTTTGATTAAGACAGGCAGCACAGTGACACACACACACACACACTCACATACTCACATACACACACATACACATATACATACACACTTACAGTACAGTCAAGCACACACAGACATAGAAATACGTAGGCACAGGCACACGCACACACATGCTCACGGATACGCACGCACAGGCACACGCACATACACACAGTGCTAGCCCGTGCTTTGTTAGGATGGACTCTGCTCTGGGCTTTGCCAGGCTGCCTCCCTCCCCTGAAGGTGGACAGAGTGTCTAAAGGTCAGTGACCCGTGCGCTGGCCCTTTGGCGTGGCTATCAGAGAGAGGCTGCCCCTGCTGAGCAGCTGATTGGGGCACAGTTGGAGCCATGTCAGGCCACTGCTTCTCCCCTGTGCTTTGGACCTAGTCCCAGCCAATCCGATCCCTCCCCCCGGCTTGTCTGACCAATCCTGTCGCCCACAGGCAGAGCCTGTCATCCACCGTTTTGGGCTCTTGTTGGGGGAGTCCTTCCTGGGGCCTTTGGAAATCTTTAGACCCTGTCCGGCCAATTCTCCCAGCGCCTGCTGACTGACCGCACAATTCCCACACTGTTTCACCTCTATAATAAAGGTGGAACGCTGTCATAGTCACACTCCTGTCAATGAACAAAAGGCTGGAATACAATGGAAACTTGGTGTGTGTGTATTTATGGGGGCATAGTGTGGTGTGAGGTTTGTGTGTGTGTGGGTAGAGGTTTGTGTGTGTGTGTGTGTGTGTGTGTGTGTGTGGGTGGGTAGTGTGTGTGTGTGTATATGTGTGTGTGTGTGTGTGTGTGTGCGTGCGTGTGTGTGTGTGTGTGTGTGTGTGTGTGTGTGTGTGCGTGGAAAGCCCGACACCACACCAACGTCCGCTGCGCCCGCTGCCTGCTTCCCGCAGGTTTTCGCGGCACTGTCCAGGTCACGTGACTTTTATTGAGCGTTCAGCGGGAACTCTCTAGCGTGGGCAGGCTCGTGGCCACATTCTCCTTCTGCTGTGGGTGATGATGACCGTTTCAACGGATCGGATCTCTCCACTGCCCCCAAAAGCTTTCATCCGCAAGTGGGCGTGGCGTGGGCATGGCTACCTATCTGTCCGTCGGTAAAGGGCCAGTCACACCCAAGCCAATAACCACCATTGTAAAAAAATATTAAGTTCAAATAAATGGAGCCGTTCACACCTTACAAATGACTATAAACTAGTCCATAAAACAATTACTTTATAAACGCTGCCAACCTTGCATGTCATCATCCTTTCCGGGTGATTTTTATTGGCGGTGTAATTCACGCTCTGAGCGATGGCCGTAAATCAGCGCGGAGGTGATACACCCTTTGCGAGCGGCAGTCGCGCCAGCTCTGTCTTCTTCAGCGCTCCGGTCAACCAATCGCATTCATCTCCGCCACAGTCGCTAAAGCCCCCCAATGGTTGATGCGTTTGGAAATCACTCCGCTGTCGTTCAAGGTCATTTTCGTAGCTGTGGCTGTGGGGTGCCCAGCCTCATTCCTTGAAATGTTTCAGTGCTTTTTGTCACCGTTGGTGTTATCGTTCCATCCTCCGTGCGACTGGGACTTTGCCCTGCTCAGCTGAGGAAACGTTTCATCAGTCTGAAGTTGGAACTTCAGAAAGAAATACACACTGCCCTATTGCAGCGTATTTGTGATGAGTATTTTAGCATGGAGTTAAGGTCTTGTGTCCAGAGAAAGTCCTAAATACGATGGGGAGGGTTCATTGTGCTGTGCCAGGTTTTGGTCTGGTGTAATGGTGCAATATGGGTGTTCTGTGTGGTGTGTGATGATTTAGAGTGTGATGTGTGATTGTTTAGTGTGGTGCATAGTGGTGTTTGATGGTTTAGTGTGGTGTGTGATGGGCTGGTGTGGTGTGTGGTAGTTTAGTGTGGTGCTGTGATGGTTTAGTATGGTGCAGTGTGCTGTGATGGTTTAGTATGGTGCAGTGTGCTGTGTGATGGTTTAGTGTGGTGCAGTATGGTGTGTGATGGTTTAGTATGCTGCACTGTGTTGTATCATGGTTTAGTGTGCTGTGTGGTGGTTTAATGTGGTGTAGTGGTGTGTGATTTAGTGTGGTGCAGTGTGGTGTGTCATGGTTTAGTATGGTGCAGTGTGGTGTGTCATGGTTTAGTATGGTGCAGTGTGGTGTGTCATGGTTTAATGTGGTGTAGTGTGGTGTGTGATTTGTGGTGCAGTGTGCTGTGATGGTTTAGTTTGGTGCGGTGCAGTGTGGTGTGTCATGGTTTAGTATGGTGCAGTGTGGTGTGTCATGGTTTAGTGTGGTGCAGTGTGCTGTGATGGTTTTGGTGCGGTGCAGTGGTGCAGTGTGGTGCATGATGGTTTAGTATGCTGCAGTGTGGTGTAGGGTCATGGTTTAGTATGGTGTCTGTTTTTGGCGAAACTTTTTTTCTATATGACACACCCTATTTATTTTAATAAATACAACTACACTGCCCATCCCAAAAAAAAGTCACACACTCTAATATTTAGTTGGACTGCCTTTAGCTTTGATTACGGCACACATTTGCCGTGGCATCGTTTCGATAAGCTTCTGCAATGTCACAATTATTTCCGTCCAGATTTGCATACATTTTTCGCCAATATCTTATATTGATGATGGGAGAGTCGGACCGCTGCGCAAAGTCTTCTCCAGCACATCCCAAAGATTCTCAATGGGGTTAAGGTCTGGACTCTGTGGTGGCCAATCCATGTGTGAAAATGATGTCTCGTGCTTCCTGAACCACTCTTTCACAATTTGAGCCCGATGAATCGTGGCATTGTCATCTTGGAATATGCCCATGCCATCAGGGAAGAAAAAATCCATTGATGGAAAAACCTGGTCATTCAGTATATTCAGGTAGTCAGCTGACCTCATTCTTTGGGCACATAACGTTGCTGAACCTAGACCTGACCAACTGCAGCAACCCCAGATCATAACACTGCCCCCACAGGCTTGTACGGTAGGCACTAGGCATGATGGGTGCATCACTTCATCCGCCTCTCTTCTTACCCTGATGCGCCCATCACTCTGGAACAGGGTAAATCTGGACTCATCAGACCACATGACCTTCTTCCATTGCTCCAGAGTCCAATCTTTATGCTCCCTAGCAAATTTAAGCCTTTTTTTCCCGATTAGCCTCACTGACAAGTGGTTTTCTTAAGGCTACACAGCTGTTTAGTCCCAATCCCTTGAGTTCCCTTCGCATTGTGCGTGTGGAAATGCTCTTACTTTCACTATTAAACATAGCCGTGAGTTCTACTGTTGATTTTTTACGATATGATTTCACCAAACGTTTAAGTGATCGCCGATCACGATCATTCAAGATTTTTTCCGACCACATTTCTTCCTCGAAGATGATGGTTCACCACTATCCTTCCAGGTTTTAATAATGCGTTGGACAGTTCCTAACCCAATTTTAGTAATCTCCTTAGTTGTTTTCTTTGCTTGATGCAGGCCAATAATTTGACCCTTCTGAAACAGATTAACATATTTTCCACGACCACAGGACATGGTTGTTTAAGAAATGAGAAGCTACTCACTGCATCAGTTAGGGTTAAATAACTTGTTGCCAGCTAAAACATATTAATCACTGCAGTAATTATCCAATGGAAGGCTCTTACCTATTTGCTTAGTTAAATCCAGGTGGTGACTTTTTATTTGGCCAGGCAGTGTATATGCACATTGCGCTTGTCTCATGTTTTATAACTTTCTTAAGTGAATGACACAGATTAGTAACAATAGGCTAATGACTTTATGGAGCCAGAGTTCAAGATTACCTGAAAGAAAAAAAGAACTTCTCCGTTCCGAGCCTCCTCTTCATGCTACCATTGCAGATTCTGCCGTTGCGCTTGTGAATTTGCGATATGGCCACATAATAGGCTGATGCTTTTATTTGACCACAACCATAACACATTCTAATGTGTAGGCTATGTTTTATTGAATTAACCAGGTTGGTCTCATTGGGATTTAAAATCTCTTTTGCAAATAAATAGGCTAACAAACGAATGATCACACATAGCCTAATGTCTTAAATTGTAGCCTAAAGCTGAACATAAAGTGGCTATAGCCTATCAAAAATAACTTACTCGAGTCGGAAACTTCCCCAGTCGTTTCATGTTATGGCACAGGAACACTAGCTTGTCCACATTTTTTGGCAAAAGGCTGCTCCTCATTTTATTAATGATAAACCCTGCCCTGGAAAACGCGCTTGCAAAGTTTACATTCCACTTTTTTTCGATCGTCCGCAACTAAAACGAAATGCTGCCATACTCCAGATTTTTTCTTTGACATTATGTTCTTAGGTTATATCAAAATGAGTAATTAAAGTATGCCTATATCACTAATCTTAACTGTAGGCAAATCTTAGGCTACAATTAAAATGCACATTCGCGTGCCTAAAACAAGAAGGATACAATATAGGCTACATGAAAGGGGTGTTACGCATGTTAGTTATAAATATATAAACCATACAATTAGCAAAACACATTTATTATAAAATTTTACTTTTATTAGTTTTGCTGAATTATTCACAACATTACTATTACCTTAACTGCCTAATATAATTTAAAGAGAACATATATAGGCCTAGCTATGTTAAGAGTGAAGGACTGTCACTGCCATACCCGCGGCATCCAGAATGGATTATTCTACTGACAAGCACGCCGAACTGTGGTGCAAATCTAGGTGTCTCATGCTGCGTGGATAATTATAATTTTTTATTTTTATTTTTTATTTTGCACGACTGCTCGACCAAAACAAATCTCAGTCGATCAACAGCCCATCAACCAAACAATCGACCAGTCGACTAAATGGGGTCAGCCCTAGTGTGGTGTGTGATGGTTTAGTGTGGTGCAGTGTGGTGTGTGATGCTTTAGTGTGGTGCAGTGTGTGATGGTTTAGTGTGGTGTGTCATGGCTTAGTATAGTGCAATGTGCTGTGTGATGGTGCAGTGTGCTGTGATGGTTTAGTGTGGTTGTGTGATTGTTTACTACAGTGTGCTGTGTGATGGTTTAGTGTGGTGTGTGATGGTTTAGTGTGGTGCAGTGTGTGATGGTTTAGTGTGGTGTGTCATGGCTTAGTATAGTGCAATGTGCTGTGTGATGGTGCAGTGTGGTGCAGTGTGCTGTGATGGTTTAGTGTGGTTGTGTGATTGTTTACTGCAGTGTGCTGTGTGATGGTTTAGTGTGGTGTGTGATGGTTTAGTGTGGTGCTGTGGTGGTTTAATATGGTGCAGTGTGGTGTGATGGTTTAGTATGGTTTAGTGTGGTGTGTGATGGTTTAGTGTAATGTGGTGTGTGATGGTTTAGTGCTCTGCAGTGTGGTGTGTGATGGTTTAGTATGGTGTTTAATGTGGTGTGTGATGGTTTAGTGTGGTGCTGTGATGGTTTAGTATGGTTTAGGGTGGTGTGTGATGGTTTATGTGGTGTGTGTGTAATGTGGTGTGTGATGGTTTAGTGCTCTGCAGTGTGGTGTGTGATGGTTTAGTATGGTGTAATGTGGTGTGTGATGGTTTAGTGTGTGTGTGTGATGGTTTAGTGTAATGTGGTGTGTGATGGTTTGGTGTAATGTGGTGTGTGATGGTTTAGTGTAATGTGGTGTGTGATGGTTTAGTATGGTGTAATGTGGTGTGTGATGGTTTAGTGTTCTGCAGTGTGGTGTAATGGCTCTGTTCAGTGGCCTTTTGGTCAGGGCTCTTTATAGTGGTTGTGATCCCCCAATGGCACTCTGCCTGTTTCATTAACATGAAGAGGAGATGAAATTGGTTTGAGCCCTGCTGCAGGAGCGCTCTGTATGACAGTGCCATCACTCAAATTAATCTAATACCTTAGAGTTCAAACGTGACCTATTTCTGTGGGGGGTTTTCTGCTTCTTTTTGTTTGTGGGTCTTTAATTGCGCACACGCAGACACACACAATTTAGGGCAAAGAAGACTTCACCTCTCCTCTGAGGTTTCTCTCTCTTTTGCTCTGTCTGTCAGAGTTCCTGTGTGTGCGTGCATGCATGCGTGCGTGCGTGAGAGAGAGGGTGTGTCTGTGCGCGTGTGTGAGAGGGTCTGTGTGCCTGCGCGTGTGTGTTAGTGTGTGCGCGCGTGTGTGTGTTGGCCACCGAGGAGGGAGGAGGTTAAATTAGTCAAGGGATATATTTAGAGCTGGGCTCTGTGTGTTGGGCCACTGTAACGCAACACTTTGCTGTGTCGTAGCTTAACCTTCCCCCTCCCTGCCTACCCCTACCCCTACCCCTCCCCCTTCTGTCGCTTGCCCTCTCCAACTCACCCTTTTTTCTTTCCCACTTTCTTTATCCCTCTCTCTCTCCCCTTCTCCTTTTCTCTCTCTCCCTCTCCGCTTTTCTCCCCCTTTCTTTCTCGCTCTGTGGAGACAGTATCCAGACAGAGTGTGATGCTGGTCTGGGGCAGGGGGTTCAAGCAGGTCCCATTTGATCAGCACACCCTGTACTGCTGTAATTGGGCATTTTTTATATAATTTCTCCCAGCATTCTTTACTGGGTCTGCTCCACACACACGCGCCTCTCACATTCTCTCTCTCACACACACACACACACACACTCCCACACACACACACACACCCTCTCACACTTTCTCTCAGACACACACACACACATCCTCTCACACTCTCTCTCTCACACATGCACACTCCGACACACACACACACCTCTCATTCTCTCTCACACACACACACACACACACACACTCCCACACACACACACACCCTCTCACACTTTTTCTCAGACACACACACACATCCTCTCACACTCTCTCTCTCACACATGCACACTCCGACACACACACACACACACACACACCCTCTCACACTCTCTCTGACACACACACACATACACACACATCCTCTCACACTCTTTCTCTCTCACACACACACACACACACACACACACACACCCTCTCTCTCTCTCACACACACACACACACTCCGACCCTCTCTCACACACACACACACATCCTCTCACACTCTCTCTCACACGCACACATGCTCCCACACACACACACCCTCTCACACACTCTCTCACACACACCCTCTCACACTCTCTGTCACACAAACACACACACACACACACACACACACACACACACTACTGTCTCCATTGGTGTGTCTGTGTCTTAGTCTGAATAAATTGAACTTTGCTAATTCAATAAATAAATTTGGAGAAATGTGCAATATATTTACTGGTGTGTTTGTGTGAGTATAATTTCTATAGATGTATAGGTGTATGTTGAGCAAACAGGTCAGTCTATTTTGGCAAGAGGACCAAGGAGGTGTCCTTAATCTTGAAGTGTTTGTTCACAGTGCTTGGAATAGAATAGTTGTATGTGTGGTATATTCCGTTAGAATTTTGTTTATGTAGTTGTTAACCCATGACTATATGCACATCGTAAAAAGTTATTGATGAAAAGTATACATGCGTTGATTTGTATATGGAAATTGAGTCTTATTTGCCCATACGGGCTTGGCATCATGCGACATAAGACACATGAATAAACTATTCATGAATTAACTCACTCCATTCATTCTTTCATTCATATATCTCTCTCTCTCTCTCTCTCTCTCTCTCTCTCTCTCTCTCTCTCTCTCTCTCTCTCTCTCTCTCTCTCTCTCTCTCTCTCTCTCTCTCTCTCTCTCTCTCTCTCTCTCTATATATATATATATATATGTATGTGTGTGTGTGTATATACACACACACACACACACACACACACACACACACACACACACACTGGTAACTGCATATGTATACAGGTAACAAAATAAATCAAATCAAATCAAGTTTATTTGTATAGCGCTTTTCACAATAGAATTGTCACAAAACGCTTAACAGAGGGGGAACCCAGGCCTAGACCCCCCCAAAAGCAAGCCTAACGGCAACAGTGGCAAGGAAAAACTCCCTAGGTAGGGAGAAACCTTGGGAGGAGGAGGGGGGGGTGCCCATCCTCTTCTGGCCGGCACAGGGTATGTCCAAAAAAAAGACCATGTCATGGTCAGTCCAAGGTGGCTCAGGGCTGAAAGACTTTGCCCCTACCTCCTGAGTTAGGTAAAGGCAATGCTTGAGTAAATGTGGGGTCCTTTTAGCGGGTGCAGTACCACAGTTGCCACTCTCCTGCCTGGGACTCTCCTAGCCTGGGCCAGTGCTGGTTTAGTGACCTTTATTTTGTCCGCTTCCTGGATGTATGATATGTAGTGTAGAAATGAATGAATAAAATGGCTTTATGTTCTAACGGTTCATTCTTTTTTTGTTTCCGTCTTCTTATCCAGGTTGGGACAAACACTCGTATGGTTATCACGGCGACGATGGACACTCCTTCTGCTCCTCAGGGACTGGCCAACCCTACGGCCCCACCTTCACGACAGGAGACGTGATTGGCTGCTGTGTGAATCTAATTAATAACACCTGTTTCTACACGAAGAATGGACACAGTCTGGGTACTGAGCTGTCTGTCTCTCTGTCGTCTCGGCCTCTTTCTTTGTCGCCTCTGTCTCTGTCTACATCTCTCTCTCTGTCTTCTCTCTCTCTCTCTGTGTCATCTCTGTCTGTCTCTGTTGTGCCTGTTTGTCTCTCTCTGTCTTGTCTGTATCTATCTCTCTCTTGGCATGGAGTCTAATTGTAGTTTTGGAGACTTGGTGACCCCAAGATGTAACCAACCAATTTTTGCTTCTCGAACCATCCTCCTCACTGTGCGTGGGGGCAAAATACACTTGCATCCTCTTCCAAGCAGGTTCATCACAGCTCCAGTTGTTTTAAACCTCTTAATTATTGCTCTAGTAGTGGAGATGGGTATTTTCAGGCATGTAGCTATTTTTTTATAGCCATTCCCTGATTTATGGTCAACAACCTTTTGTCTCATTTCATTTGTGTATTCTCTCTTCCCCATGTTGGTGGATGACTAAGGGAGTTTGGCCTGTGTGTCACCTCATATTTATACCCCAGTGAACCAGGAAGTCATGGATGACCACTTAAATGATCCTAAAGATTCAGGTGAACTTATACAAAAAATATATATATATAAATGGGAATATACTTCATTTAGGTTTTGTTCATAACAGTTTTAAGAGTGAAAATATTTACGTTTTTTTATTTTTTTTAAAAAAATATTTGAATACATTATTTGAACAATTAAAGGTTAGATTTGTCATATTTTGAGTGTAAGATCAAGCTGATGAACAACAAAGACATTTTTATTGCCTTTATCTTTACCATGGGTGTCAATAATTTAATTTAATTATTGTAGTAATTTTTTTCCCAATTTGGATTGCCCAATAGCGTAGTTAAGCTGCACTTGCTGCCACCGCCGCTGTCAATTCGGCATCGCAAAGACAAGCACACGCTTTCTTCTGAAACGTGTGATGTCTACGTTTCACATCGCACAGACCCGAGTCGGAGGAAGATGTTTAATGTGCAGGTTTATACAGGCGGACTGTGGGTGCCCGACTGACCAGCAGGGGTTGCTGGTGTGTGATGAGACACGGACAAACCGGCCAACTGTATCCCTCCCTCCCTCCCTGGGCAATGCTACCACAAAATGTGGTGCCCTGCGGGGTGGTGCCCTGGCACAGTCTGGATTTCATACCAGACTGGCCACAGAACAGTGCCTTAACTGGTGCAGTCTGGGTTTCCATACCAGACTGATGCAGACCGTGGGGCTCATCCACACACTAGAACAGGCTCAGGATCCACACACTAGAACAGTGCATTAACAGGATGCAGACCGTGGGGTTCATGGGGCTCCACACACTAGAACAGTGCCTTAACAGGATGCAGACCGTGGGGCTCATTATTATAATTATTCTTGAGATGATTATTTTTATTCCTGATTTTCTGAGGTGCATATTCTTGTTGGCCACAGAATTCTCTCTCTTTCTGCTAGCCTTTCTATCTTTCTTTTTTCTGTATGTCTGTCTGTCCCATTGCCTTTCTCTCTGCAGTCTTCCTCTTTTTCTTTCTCTCTGCCTCTATTTCTCTCTCCATGCATCTGCCTGTCTGTCTGTCTGCTCCTTTCTGCGTGTCTCTCTGTCTCTCTCTGTGTCTGTCTGTCTCTCTGCTCCTTTCTGCCTGTCCCTCTGCTTCTTTCTGCCTGTCCCTCTGTCCGTCTGTCTCTCTCTGTCCGTGTGCATGTCTGATTGGGGATGGGTGTCCAAGCCTCTCTATATTGGCTTGGGGAGTGAGGTGTCTTGAGCCCATTGTCACATGATTAATGATTCACTGAGGTAGTGGTGCAGGCTTCTGTGAGTGATTGACAGCACATCACCAGTGATCCGTGTTTCTGTCTCCCCAAACGAGATGCTTGCGGGCGCTGTTGTTTAAGTTTGATGGCTCTTAGCATCTCTAAATATCTGACAGATCCCTTAATCCAAGTCGCATTTAAGGGACTTGGATTAAAAAAGGCTTTTCCTTTTAAGATGGCAAGTACTTGGTGAGGTTTGCCAGAGCTGCTGAAAAGCATCAAAATTGTACGTCATAAAAAGTAAAAAATACATTTTTTAAGAGACTTAAAGGCCATTCATTCGTTTTGTTGGGGGATTTGATTGTTTTGGGGGATTGTTTGTTTGTTTTTCTATGTTACTGCACAGGACCTGTAGGACCCAGAAAACCCTACATTTTGAACTGAATTTCTAAAAAATGACAAATGGGTATCATAACCCTGAATTGAAATGTAACAGTGATTTGATGAGACATTTTGACATCCGTTGCAGCACGGATGACAAATCCACCCCCATTTATTGCTTTTGGAAGTGAATCTTTCTGTCTTGTGCAGCTCTTCTGCTCTGTAAGGGGGTGGGGAGGGGGCTGCTCTCCTCCCTCCCTCCATCATTTTTAATGAGCCAGTGCAGAAGCAGAAGCAGAGGCCTCGGGCCCTGACTGATTTCTTACACTCCGATCCCCTTTACCTCATTAGTGTCCTTATTTTGAGGGAGGTTTTCATCTGTCTTTGTACCAAATAAGTTCTGCTTTTATTTATTTTTTTAAAGGTGGCTGTGGTACCAGGCATTTTCCTTTTGTGATCATAATGTGAGAATTAATCGTAGTATTAATGTTAATAAGCTGCACGTACAGTGTGTAATGTTTTCCCCCCATTTTTTGTGAGCCACACTTGCCACGCCGAGACTCAAATTAAATGCAAATATGTAGATAATGTATTATATAATAATCGATAATATATTGTACTAATCATACTAATTTGTCTCTGTCTCTTTGTTTTTTTGTTTTACAGGCGTAGCATTCACAGACCTGCCCGTAAGTAATTCAATACAGTCTTTCAGTGTGTTTTTCTGTGCTGTAGGGGAGGGGCTATGAGCTTTAGGGGATGGACTATGTTATACAGGGGAGGGGCTATGTGCTTTAGGGGAGGGGCTATGTGCTTTATAGGGGCTATGTGGGGAGGGGCTATGTGCTTTAGGAGAGGGGTTATGTGCTACAAGTGGAGGGGTTATGTGCTTTAGGGGAGGGCTTATCCACTTATTTTATCCATGTAACACAGCTGTAGCTCAAAACCAAATGGTGTCAAAAGTCTTAGTCTTACAGTGAAGCCATGGGAAGATAATTGTGTATCTGCTCTCAATGCCTGTGAGGTGTTGTGCATGTCTCTCTGGACACGGTCATTAGATTCCCCGCCGTGCAGATGCTCAGAGCACCTTATTAATGTGACCAGGAGAGCTGGCGTTTGTGTCCCGCTCGCTCACTGCCACTGTCACACAGAGCTGAGCTGATCCACTGCCCCGCGGAGACATGCTCAATGCTGCCGCCCTTGTGGATTGTGGGTGAAAGCACAACTGTAACTTGTGCTGATCCCCTTCTCAACTCACTCCTGTCTCTCTCTCTCTCTTTCTCCTCTACATCTCCTTCCCTCTTCACCCTCTCCCCCTCCTGTCCCTCTTCCATTTCTCTTTCTTCCCTTTCCCTCTTCTCCTTCTCTTTCTGGTTCTCCTTTATCCTTCAACTTTCATCTTTTTTTCTTTGCCTCGCCCTACTTCTGCCCCATCTTCCCTCTCTGCTGCCCTTCCTCCTCCCCCTGTCCTCTTGTTTTGCCCTCCCTCAGCCGAACCTGTACCCCACCGTGGGTCTGCAGACCCCGGGGGAGATTGTGGACGCCAACTTTGGCCAGCAGCCCTTCGTCTTCGACATCGAGGACTACATGAGCGAGTGGAGGGCCAAGATCCATGGCATGATCGCACGCTTCCCCATTGGAGAGAGGCTGGCCGAGTGGCAGGCTGTGCTGCAGAAGTGAGTGAGATACACACCCGTGTGTGTTTGTGTGTGGGGGATAGTGTGTGTGTGTGTGTGTGTGTGTGTGTGTGCGCACGTGTGTGGGGTGGTGTGTGTGTGGGGGTGGTGTGTGTGTGTGTTTGTGTGTGTGTGTGGGGATGGTGTGTGTGTGTGTGTGTGTGGTGTGTGTGTTTGTGTGGGGGATGGTGTGTGTGTGTGCACGTGTGGTGTGGTGTGTGTGTGTTTGTGTGGGGGATGGTGTGTGTGTGTGTGTGTGATGGTGTGTGTGTGTGTTTGTGGGGGGATGGTGTGTGTGTGTGGTGTGGTGTGTGTTTGTGTGGGGGATGGTGTGTGTGTGTGTGTGTGTGTGTTTGTGTGGGGGGGATGTGTGTGTGTGTGTGTGTGTGGGGGATGGTGTGTGTGTGTGCGCGTGTGGTGTGGTGTGTGTTTGTGTGGGGGATGGTGTGTGTGTGTGTGTGTGTGTGTGTGGGGGTGGGGGGGGGTGTGCGTGTGTGTGTGTGTGTGCCACGGTGTGTGTGGGACGGTGGGGGTTAGGCGGTGACGCTGTCTGTGCTCTGTGTGTTTGTGCTCTCTGCTCCGCAGGGCCAGGTTTGTTGTTTGAGTGATTAGTGCCCAAAATCTTTTAATCCGGGAAATGCATGCAGCACAGCTGAACACTGCCCGGCATCCTGCTGGTGATGAACCGCCTCTGCTGCTGACAGTGTCCCCTGTTTCTCACCCTGTGACCCTCCACAGCATGGTGTCCAGTTACCTGGTGCATCATGGGTACTGTGCCACAGCAACAGCCTTCGCCAGAGCCACAGAAACCATGATCCAGGAGGAGCAGACCTCAATAAAGAACAGACAGAGTGAGACACAGTCTTCTATCTCTCAAACACTAGCGCTCTCTCACACACACAGTCTCACACACACAGTCTCACACACACACACACACACACACACACTCTTACGCTCACACACACTCACACACACTCACACTCTCACACAAACACACACACTCTCACTCACACACACTCTCACTCACACACACACACTCTCACATACACACAAAAACACACACTCTTTTTCCTACATACATACACACACACACTCACACACACCTTGTCAAAAGCTGTCCCGTCTCCTCCTGTCTACAGGAATACAGAAGCTGGTGTTATCGGGACGGGTCGGAGAAGCTATTGACACCACACAGCAGCTCTATCCCGGACTCCTAGAGCACAACCCCAATTTACTCTTCATGTTGAAGTGAGTAGTCTAGAGCACAGGATTTACTCTTCAAGCCTCGAGCCGTGGCCCGGTACTGGTCCGTGAGGCATTTGGTACCGGGCCGCACAGAAATAATAAAAATGTTTTAATTTTATTTCATTTCCATTTTATTGACTATCGCAGTCTGCAGTCTGGGTGTCTTATTTTGAAAAATGACCACTTCTGTCTGTGTGCCTCTTTTCCGCACTTGTCTGTCGAACTCAGTTTCCGCGAAAAAATGAACTGGTTTCAGTCTTTTTTTTCCGCGTGTACCAAAAAAAGCACAACCCCGATTTACTCTTCATGTCGAAGTGAGTAGCCTAGAGCACAGGGCTATTGCGGCCTAGCTCCGGGTCGACGGATGGCAAGAAAACGTAACGTGACGTCATAAGAATCAGATCGGCGTCAGTGCAGAAGTGGGAATATGAACACCCAGTAGAACAGGGACACAAAGCGTGGCGCGGAGCGTGAAGCACTCCGGCAGGCTAAGTTGCAGCGCTGAGCGTTGTGCCGCTGGACGGCTGCCCAGCAGAGTGTTTATGAGCGCGGCAGCCTTCCGCTGTGTCCAAACAAACTGCGATCCTCACAATGAGACTTTTATCACAGGCACAATATGAGCAACGTGCTCCCGGCCTGGGGAAGCGGGCTCGTTTCGCCCATCGAGGGGGTGACATAAATGATCTAGCAGATCTGCAGTCTTCAGGCACTACATAAACAAGGAGAATCTGTTTGCAGTAAGGCTGCACCAGGTACCAGACATTTCTGCAACATATTTGAGTGGTCAACTCGCCAGGACAAAGGAGCAGGCATTGGTTGGATTGTCATGCAGTATTTGTGGATTGATGAATGGCGAACACACAGACCATAATAATGGACTGAGTGATGACTGCACAAGCAGTTCAATGGGTAGATCAGGAGTGAATGTACGGGTGCAGGCGGTAGGGGGTTGTTGACAGTATTAACGGATTGAGGAGCAGTGAATGCGCAGACTGTATTAATGGATTGAGGAGCAGTGAATGCACAGGCAGTATTAATGGATTGAGGAGCAGTGAATGCAGCAGTGTTGATGGATTGAGTCTCTGTACAGATGAAGGCAGAGGTTGAGCAGGGACAGCGCTGGTGTCATGCTCTGCAGGGATGGGTGAAATATTTCTGCTCTCTCAGTCATGAGATTAGAGCCGATGTTCCAGACTGATTGAGTTCAGGCAGCAGGCATTACCCACTGTGTTTGTGTTTGTGTGTGCGTGTGCGGTGTGCGTATGCATGTGTGTGTGTGTGTGTATGTGTGCGCGTGTGGGTGCGCGCGTGTGTGTGTGTGTGTGTATGCGCTCTCCTCCATCAGGGGCAGTGTATGGGGTTGGTGAATGGTTCTGTGTGCTCTCCCCAGGTGTCGGCAGTTTGTAGAGATGGTGAATGGTTCAGACAGTGAGGTGCGCTGCTTCAGTAATCGCTCACCCAAGTCCCAGGACAGCTATCCCGGATCCCCCAGCCTGAGCCCCCGGCATGGAGCCACCAACCCCCACCTGCACAGCACAGGTAACATAGATACCCCCACCTGCACAGCACAGGTAACATGGATACCCCCACCTGCACAGCACAGGTAACATAGATACCCCCACCTGCACAGCACAGGTAACATAGATACCCCCACCTGCACAGCACAGGTAACATAGATACCCCCACCTGCCCTGCACAGGTAACATAGATACCCCCACCTGCACAGCACAGGTAACATAGATACCCCACCTGCCCAGCACAGGTAACATAGATACCCCCACCTGCCCAGCACAGGTAACATAGATACCCCCACCTGCACAGCACAGGTAACATAGATACCCCCATCTGCACAGCACAGGTAACATAGATACCCCCACCTGCCAAGCACAGGTAACATAGATACCCCACCTGCCCAGCACAGGTAACACATGCACCTGCACAGCAAAGTTAATCCCCGCAATGACAAAGACCTCAAGCCGCTAAAATGTGTGTGTAAACAGTGACAGGTGTTGTGGGGGGGAGGGAAAAGACAAAAATGCAAATCCACTATTTTTTATATATTTTCAAATATTTTTGTTCATGAATTACACTTTCTGAAGTGGTTTGTTGAAAAATACTTTTTTCACATTTCACATTCACATTTTGAAATTGTGTCGGCTGTTCTGTTTATTTTAAATATTAGCGGTTTATCTGACCTTTGACGTACCCGCTGTGCCTCTGGTCCTGATGAGGTGGGTTATGTGGGAGTGTAACAGGGTGTGCTAGGCTGGTGTCTCACCCCCCCCCACCCCTGATTTCCCCCCTCAGGAGCAGACAGCCCCACCTGCAGTAACGGGGTCACTCCCAGCAAGAACAAGAACCACAACAAATACCCCGGCGTCAGCTCCAACTCTTCCTCCTCCTCTTCCTCCCCCTCCTCCGTCAACTACTCCGAGTCCAACTCCACCGACTCCACAAAGTCCCAGCCACACAGCGGAACCAGCAACCAGGAGACCAGGTGCTGAGGGGGGGGGAGGGGGATTGCAGTGGAGGGGATGTGATTTAGCAAGGGACTTGGGTGAAGGAACACTGGAAAAGAGTCAGACACAGGGGCAGGATGTTCAAAAGTGAGAAAACGAGAGCGAGAGTCTTCCATTTAATCTGTTTCCTCACATTTCTCTATCCCTGTGCTAAAATGCTGCAGTCACTGTCACACAGCAGAGGGGGGAAATGGTTCTCATTTGCTGTCTTCTTTTTTGGTTTGTTTCTGGCGCCCCCAAGTGGCCAGCCTTTACCTCAAGGGATCAGATTATTTATGAACTGATGTGTTTATTGAAGGCACATATAGATGCAGATTACAGCTGGGTAAATCCCTGTTGGGGCACTGCTGCTGCCCAAGGTGCTGATTGGCTGGGAGAAGGGCTTGCTAGGAGCCAATGGGAAAGCTAAAAACATTACATCATCATTAAACTTAAAAACATGAGTGTGAGTGTCTGTGGCTCCAAGTGTTTACCTATGACCTGGTGTGTGTTGGGTGTTGTGTGTATAAGAGGTGTTTGCCTTTCACCACTTAAACGATGCTGTTCTCAAAATGTCCAAAATTGAGTTGTTCATTTTTTTTATTGATTGGAATTGATTCAATGAAACACACTCACAAACCTCGCTGTCATAGCAGAGTTCACACTATGGGTAATGTTAAATGATTTGTTAATTCTGAATTATTGATTAATGGATCATTGCACTTCAGTTTTTCTTGAGTTATTATTTATTTGTGTTTTATTTAGGCCACAGTGTCTCTAAATGCAACCGTATGTTCTGAGTATTTCATGGCTAGCAGTCAAATTGTGGACAACAATTTTAACATTTCTATTTTTGTGTGTGTGTGTCAATTGTGCAGTGACAGTGAGATGGAGATCGAGGGAGAACATTACACCAATGGGGTGGCAGAGACCTCTCCGGCCAGAATCATGAACGGCACGTACAAACATGAGGAAATCCTGCAGACGGAGGACAACAGCCTGGGTAACGGGGTAACAGGTACGACCACCCAGTTCTCTCCCTCTGTCCCTCTCTCTCCCTCTCTCTTCCTCTCTCTTCCTCTCTCTCTCCCTCTCTCTCTCTCTCTCTCTCTCTCTCTCACATCAGTACTGTTGACAAATAGGGAAGATAATTTTCTCTGTCTTGGTACAGAAATTGATTTTACACAAATTAACATTCGACAGAAGTTCCAGCACTTCTGGACTTTCAAGCCAATGCTTATAGCTAATTTACTACATGGAGTTATTAAAAGGTTGCTTTACTGAAAATCAAATACTTACAGTTTAGTTACTACTATATTCTATTGACAGTGTAGTGTAGTAGTATATATACATATACTATTAGTATATTAGTTTTATATATTTACTACTACACTCTGTAGGGAAATGTGGCAATCTACTAAACAATCTACTAGTAGGCACATTGCCCGGTTAGGCCCGGTGTGTTTTGTTTTGTTTTTCTGGCAAGTTGGCATGTTTTTGTTGGCAGGGCCATCCTTGTGTTGCCGTGTTAATCTTTAACGTGATCAAGAGAGCCGGGTCACAGTGTCCAAATGACTGGGAATGAGCCACTGAACTCTCTGACTGTGTGCCTCTACTGTTTCACCCCCCAGAGGACAGCTGTGCGCCCAGGCAGTTGTGCGGCGGGAGCCAGGCAGCGACCGAGCGGATGATACAGTTCGGCCGCGAGCTCCAGGCACTCAACGAGCAGCTGTGCCGGGAGTATGGCAAAAACGCCACTCACAAGAAGATGCTGCAGGTACAAGAGGCTGTAAGGGCGGGGCGGGGGCCTTCTGCCCTCATCCCACAGGCTGGCCACCCTCCGTCCTCCTCTGCTCCCTCGCTATGCAATGTGGGAATTCTGGGTTGCCTTTGGTTGGTCCTCAGCGACTGATCGAAATCACTGGCCTGTCAAAAAATCTGACCTTTTTCTGTCTCCCTCCCTCTTTCTGTCTCCTTCCTTTTCTTACTCGCACACACTCCCTCTGTCTGTTATTCTTGCTCCTTCTTTCTCCGTCTTATTCCCCCTCTCTCTCCCTCTCATCTCTCCATCTTCTTCCCCCTCTCTCTCCCTCTCAGGATGCGTTCAGTCTTTTAGCATATGCAGACCCCTGGAACTGCCCAGTGGGACAGCAACTGGACCCCATGCAGAGAGAGAACATCTGCTCCGCCCTTAACAGCGCCATACTGGGTAAGACACGCACACACACACAAACACATACACACACACACACACACACACACACGCGCACATACACCCACACTTACACTTGCATACGCACACACATACACACACGCTCACGTACACACACACACACACACACACACACGCACATACACCCACACTTACACTTGCATACGCACACACATACACACACGCTCACGTACACACACACACTCACACGCACACTTGCATACACACACGCACACGCGCTTACATACACGCGCTCGCATACATACTCGTATACACGCACTTACGTACACACACACGCTCACAGGCACAAGCACATTGTTCTGGGTAAAAGCTTAGTATACAGTACACTACAGTACTTGAAAAGACACACGCAAACTCAAACATGGGAATCATTGCCAACATGGGACTCATACAGAACAGACAGAAAAGGGTTGGGGGAAGTTTTTCATGACTTTGCACTGTCTAGTTGACTTGAAACCGAATCTGCTGTCTCGGTCTTGTCCACTGCTATGGCCGAATGCCTGTGTGTGATTGAGTGACAGTCAAAAGTGCCATCGCTTTGTGCTGCCTCAACACATTCAAGATTGAATATTAGTGAAACTGGAATGGCAGATGCCACCATTTTGGCTCATGTCCTCGTTCAGGATATTAACACCTCCCCCACCCCCCTCTCAGATACTGGTCTCACAGTTGCAAATATCAGTCATTAGATATTTTTATACAGCAACATTTACGGGAGGGTTGCCACACAGTGGATATTTTCCAGAGAGAATTAAAAAAGCCTAAAAGTAAAAATAACAAAAATCGTATTTCATCGAACGCGAGGAAATACTGACTGACCCTTTAACCGATGGTCAACTTGGACAACTCCTGGGAAACGGTGGGATTCAGAGATCGCAAAGACGAACAGACACTTTACTATGTAGGTTTGGTGCGCCTCACCCTGGCCCCTCACCCTGTCTGTCCCGTCCCTCCAGAGTCACAGAACCTGCCGAAGCAGCCACCCCTGATGCTGGCCCTGGGCCAGGCCACGGAGTGCGTCCAGCTGATGGCCCGGGTCCGCTCCGGGTCCTGCTCCTTCGCCAGAATCGACAACTTTTTGCACTAGCCACAGCCCAGGTGAGTCCACAGGGGCCGACCGCGAACCTGGCTGGCTGCGTGGCCGACCCAGACGACCCGCTACTGTTCCCGGGGAGACGCGGCGGCTCTCCACGGCTGGCGTTGGAACGTTGTCCATTCTCCCCCGGTCTGGAATAGAAGTATTTATCTGTTCTAATCCAGGTCAAAATGGTGTTGGTTCTGCCCATTAGTCTGTATTTAAACTGGTGTCTGTTTGTGAGGGAGACCTGTATTCCTCAGTTAAAACGCAAGCTCTGTGCCTAACGCACAGCGCACATGCAGCACGGCTGGGTTTACCTGTCATCCCTGCCGTCACAGTAAACATTATGCTGGTCACTTGGCTCAATCAGGGTTAATGCTCACTGATTTCCTAGTTCCCTGTCCCGTTTGTTCTATCTCCATCTGCTGGTTGTAGAAGGCATAGCATGTCATCAAAGTTTGGCCGCATGTTTGGCCCAGCTGCAAAACCAAGATGGTTGTATGAGTTGGACAGATCTGTTATCGTGATTGTGATTATTTAAACAATACTTTTTACTTTGAAAGAATCCCTTTTATTTGATATCCTTAACTTCCTGAAAAACGAAATGATGGCTAGAGAGTAATTGCAACACTTTCCCTGAGATACCATATGTATATTTATGTATTATTATAAATATTTTTTTTTTCTTTTATAAAGTGTATTAGGATATGTTGAAGTTTTGATATTTAAAGGCCCCAGTGGAAATAAGTAGGCTTTTAGTTTTCAACTTTTAGCTACTTTACTGGGTTATCCTTGGATCATTTTGTTTTGATTTATAAAATGTGTACAATTTAAAATGTTACTATTACTATTTTATATATTATTATTATTGTTACTGTAATGTATTTGTACTTTGATCCGAAATAAAATTTAAAAAAAAATTTAAAAAAATATATGTACATATACTATTCAAACTATATATATGTGTATTGTTTGAATGGTGTTGATATGGTAAGTATGAGGTGTAAGTATGAGAGTCAGAGGTGGAATCCAAACATTCTTTCTTGTTTCCTGCAGGCAATGTACAGGACAGCTAAGAAGAGGACTTTCCAGTTTGTGGCCATGGTGACAGAGGAGCGCATGAGTTTTGATTGGTGTGCTGTTTGCAATTGGTGGAAACATTTTGGAGGGGGACGAATACAATACAAGACAAGAAAGGCTTCTTTTTTTAATTTAGTATTATCAAATACAGATTGTGTGACACTATTTAAAGATAATTATTATTCTGTTTAGTCTCTTTTTTTAGTTTTTATTTTGTCATTTTGTTGTTGTGCTCATCTTGGAAGAAAAATCTAGTTCCTTTTGTTTTTAAGGGCGGAATGAAATTCCCTGAATAATATTTTAAACTTGTGTATGCCATATTCGACAGATAGTGAAGCATATACATCATTGTAATGAAGCAACATTCTTTGGTTTCTCTCACTCAGAACTCAGGTAAACGCAGTGCATCTGTAATTTGCATTTGGAATGTTTCAGAAATTAAGTTTGTTCTACCAGCAGTCCTGTGGCTATGGAGTCTGTCCATGCTCCTGTGTTTTTAATTTTGTTGGATTTTTTTTTTTTTTCTTCTAAATCTCTTATATGTTTGGAGAGAAAACCGGTGGCGTTGGGTTCCGGGGAAGGTTGCCCTCACTCACCGCTGATGTTTATCGATTAAAAGTTAAACGGCTGAAACCGCTTCAGTGAATATTGCATGGCTACCAGCTCACCCGCTGCCATCTCGACGTCTCGCTAGCGTTGGAAGGGGGATGACCGTCATCACGGCAACACTCCACTGTCCTTGGGGATCAGTTCAGCGTGCTGTGTTTTTGAGATAAGGGCGGGGGCGTCTCAAAACAGAGTAAATTGAAAAATAAAACATTTAAAATGAAAGGAATAAATACATGCATTTTAGCCATCATTGGCATTCGAGACTCAGAGGTCTAATGCACCTGGCTACTAACTGTTACCTTGCTGTTGCTCCCTGGCAGCATCTGCTGCAGCCTTGTGTGACATAAGGTCCATGAAAGGCCCTTTTTTTTAGTGCCAGTCAGTGTTTGGGAGTTAGTTAACTAAGAAATGTATACATAGAGAAAGATGATCAATTAATTGGATTTTTTTTTTCTCTCTAAAGAACAAAAATAAACACAGGAGGAAATGTATTTGCCCACCCTTTTGGCTTAACGAATGGAAACTGACTGGAATATCCATCCATAGAAACTAGTAAAATGGTTCCCGTCAGTCAGCTAAATGTGTGATTTTCGTGGACGAGCCTGCTGCTTGTGAGATGAATAAATGTCAGCAGATCAGCGATCTTGAGCTTGGAAAGACTTTATAACTCATAGACAACTAGCAAGGAGTGAGTTAGCATTTCAATGGGTAAAAAAGCCAGGAATAGAAATCCCTGAGAGTAAACCTCCCCCCTCCTTCCTCACACACGCTCCCTCTCTGAAGAAGGGCTGTGTATCTGAGTAGAGTGTCCTCCATTTCCTGTTATAGAGGACGCTCTGGTCACAGGGTGTTTGCACTGCATGCTGGGAAACGTAGTCAATCACACGTGGTCCTATCGTTGTTCTAGCTCTGTTGTGCGGTAGTTCTTGCTTTTAATTTCTTCCCTTTTTTTCCCTCCCTCAATTGTGAAATAACCCTGATTGTTAAAGGACCAGGATAATTAACATGCCAAATATCACTGCTTACTCATAAACTGTGATGATAACTATTTTTAACATCTTATTTCTCTAATTACATTTCCTGAGCCTGCTTAGAGAGGACAAATAATCATACTCATATGAAATAATAATAATGATTTGAATCTAATTTTTTTTATAATGATGTAAGCTAGATGATCATTTTCCAAATGGGGAATGGCATTACAATGTGCATTTTGGTTGTTGCACTGTTATATCTTAAGGTACACAGTTAATAGATTTGATGTAGCCATGGAAAGCAACAGTGATGAGGAACATGAGCAAGGCAGTCCTGATGGGCTGATGTTTCAAGTCTGTGACAAGGTGGCATCCACTTCATTTGGGGATTTAAGTACAGGTTTTTTTGAGGTTCCCCATGTCTGCATCCTTACTGGAAGCCATGTTGGGAGGGTGGGGGGTCTATTAAACGCACATCATCGGACAGATGGCTGGGCCTGGTTTAGTAAACCTTTGACCACGGTTTAAGCTGCAGTTCAGAGTTTGCAGTACATGAACCCTGGAGCACGCGTGCTTATCATACAGCGGTGTTGCCCCTGTGCTCCCGTCCTGTCCTGCCTTTGTACTCTCACCTGCACACACAGGCTGTAGCCAAACCCCAAATCTTTGTGGAATAAATGCATGCCTGCTCTCTTTTACAATCTCTCTCGCTCTCTATACCTCTCTTTCCTGCCCCATGTTTTACCTGCCATATTATGCATTGGGCTTCAGTGAGGCTGATCTATCAAGCTCTGTGTGATTGTACAGGTGCACCAGCCTTGATTGGGCCCCAGTGGGAAGGAGAGGACCTCCAAGCTAAGGCCACACCCCCTGATACTGACTCTCTTAAGCCTTGGCCACTCCGAAGCAGCAGTACTAATGCGTTAACTCTGACCCAGCCACTGTGAGAATACGTGGCTATGGATTTCATTGGTTTTGTTGGGTTTCCCTGAATTATACCATTTGCATTTTGTTTAATGTGTTCCCTGCTACTGCCTTGCTGTAACTATTCTAAGAAGTGGGTCAGTTGTTACAGATAAATGGCAAGTTTCCACCAATCAGCGTCAAGGGGTGCTGTACTGTGTGTTGAATGTAGTTCAGCAGTGTTCTGTTTTAGTATTTTTTCAATTTCAAATGCTGCCAGCCTTCATGAGATTGTTTGTTTATTCCCCCCCCAGGCATGTTGCAATATAGTTCATTGCAGTTCCTGCTGACCCCTAATGCACAGTACAGCAAGGTAGCTGGGGAGGGGGACTTAATTGGGGATATGTTTCTGCTGCCTCCTCCTGTTGAGCATTGTCAGTAGAGTCACCTGCTAACATTTTGCTGAGAGGGATTGTGGGAGGTGAAGTCCGGAGGTAGTCTAAGCATATTCCATAACCTCTTGCCCTCGACCTTTCACCTCTCGTTTAGTGGCACTCCGCCTACTGAGTAAATTAGCACTCAGGAACTCTGTTCCAGTAGGAAGCGTGTGAAAATCCACCAGCAGGCTTTAGAATGGACATTAAATGACTAATGATGTGATTTAACTTGAGTAGAGCAACTCCTAGGGGCTACTATTATCCCGTAGGATTACGGCAGTGTGTATAATTCTTAACACCATAGCACAGATGCATAAATGTGACACAGACACCAGCCATAAATTTAGTAATAATACCATAATAAACATGTACCCAGCCTGTCTGCTCTAGGTTTTGTGTTTCTGACAATTTGAGTCATGCAGTATAGAGAGCAGAGACCTGTATTTGAAGATGACTATAATGACTTTATTAACTAAAATTGTGCAAACAAAGGTATTTCAGTAACATGTTCCTGCTGTTTGTGGAACAGTATTGCCTCTGCCACTGGGTCTTCAGACAGATCTTAAACAATAGCTTCTGTTTCAAGATACCGGGTGGTGCTGCGTATTATGGAGGTGGGGGGGGGGGGTGGGGGTGGGGGGTGGGGAGGGCTGTTGGTTCCATTTTTGCTCCCGAAGGTAATGCTCATTAAATCACTTTAAAATGGCAAATCACATAGCAACTCATCTAGACACCTGCCACATTTATTTGATTATTTCAAGATGGAAAAAATTGCTTGATTTAAAATGCCTGATAAATGAGAGCCAAATTGTAGGGGAGGAGTTTGTGTGTTGGGGAGACGACCCCCCATACTTCTAAATTGTCCATGTCTCAATTTTTTTGATTTTTTTTTTTTTGTTTGTTTGTTTTTTGCTTTGTTGTCACACACTTCAAAAGCACCCCAAAGCTACAGGAGAAATGGAATTAGATTCATGAAATGTATGACAAGCTGTGCACAATTAATTTTATTATGATTTGAATTTTATTTTGAGTTTGATTTTAGTATTTGTGAAATAAGTTACCCTCTCTACTTAGCATGAACCTTTGAAAACCTTTAAAACGACATAAAAAGAGAAAAAAACATAATTATGAAAAAATACCTATGTACTGGAAATATGGTAAAGAAATATTGTATTCTGTTGTATTTTGACAGAATTATTTTTATTAAAATACACATCCATGTGCAAATTACGTTTTGACCTTTGTCATTATTTGAGTCTATTTCTTTTGTCAAGTCTGAATTTCTCCAACGAGGGTGGTGTGTTTATTTCCCCATGAGAATTCAAGGCATCATATCTGTCAGCAAGAAATGCGGTTTCAAGTGGCTAGCCTCGAGTCGCTGAAGAAAGCATGCATTGCAGACAGCTTTGAGAAGACATTGCGTATAGGTGCTATGGAGGGATGTTTGGCTACAGTAAATTAAAATGAGAGAACTCACTAGTTTGAACAATCTTAAGGGGAAGTGGATAGAGATTGATGGCAAGAAAAAAATAATTACTTAAAGGATAGATTCAAGTTTCAATTCAAATCAACAATCGCCTTTTCCTGTGATGTAGAAATCCAGTTATAACCGAGAAGGGTTACACATTTAAACCTTGTTATAACATACCAATAATTCCACATTTTGCTATGGCTGCTCCTTTAAAACCTAATTGACAGCTCCGGGTCTAGATGGGCGTGGCTAGGTTTGTCAAGCGGCGCAGTCTGCCTGCGCATGCGCAGACTCACTACATTCAGTTCGCAGCGGACCAAGAAAAGGATTTGGACTCGGCTTATTCAGGCGGTCTTCTATTAACTACGTTATTGTACACAAGAAACAAGGTAAACCGATTTCAATTCGTAAATACGTTGCCATTTGGAAAGCTAATGAGAGCAATTTCTCCGGGGACCGAGCTACAGGTTTAGCTAACGTTACTGAAGAGAAGCGAGGGGATGGATGATGAATTTCGGAGCTAGCTGCTGCTAGCATCGTCCGACGTGATCGAAACTCAGTCGGACGGAGTTTGGCTGCTAGTGCCGGGTGTCCTGCCAGCATCGCGAAGCGCTTCTGACATCTGGACAGTCGTGCATTCACAGAAGGAAGAGGTAGCATGTTTGCTACAAGTTTATTTTTTGACACAGTAACGTTACTTCGCTTTCATGCTAGCCAGATAACTGTCCAATAACCCACTGTTAACTCAAGACTGGCTAATCTCTTCAGCACTACTCATATTATGAAACTTGCGTTATTATTGCCGGAGTATTTGTCCTCCCCCTGGACGGCTGACTGGCTAAACAAACAAGGGGACGCTGTGAATGGATTGGAATGAATAGCATTTGAGCAACCCAGCCGGACGGGAACGTCAGCAAATTGGAACGAGTTCACAAGCTAGCGACACAATTTGCCATATTTATCTCTTATCAATATGTGCAGTATTAATAATACTATTATTACACTTCACTTCTGAAATGAATAACATTGGCTATGTTGTTTTTTTGACGAAGCTACCTAGGGAGAGATCTATATCAGTCATCGGCATTCCTTTCATTTTGAGCAGCTCCGTTAGCAAACTATCGACAAGACTGGGCTTAGCTGGGAAGCGAATGATTTCAAGAAGAAGAAGAGGAGGAGGAGGGGGCTTGTCCTACAAATTTAAAACAATTTATCGGCTTCGCGATTTTACTGCTGGTTCACAGTTTCGAGTTTGCAACTGCGCGAGTGAGAACCCACAAGTTAATACAAACGAGTAGCTAACAAGTACTAGTAACCAGCACTACCAACGTCGATATGTCAGCTCGCTAATTACAGCTCACTCTTTCTTATGTGAAAACGAATAAAGGACAGCGCATCACGCCTTTGTTTGCGGCGTTGCTAAGCAGGTGCAAGCTTCCTGAATAAGAAAATTGGTAGCTAGGGCTTCAGTGACCATCTGGTAATTACGGCTGCACCCCACCCAGCTATGTCAACGGGGTTGTAATTTGGTGACTCTTTGCGCCATAGGTGAAGGTACCTTGCTAGCTAGCTCCCACACAGTCATTATTGTTAGCTAGGTAGGGGTGGCAGCTAACGATGGGTACTTAGCAAGCCTATGACAGTGGTAGTTCGAAGCTCCGTCGTGACCATTTTCGGCAGCCACGAGCCGCCTCCGCACTTGTTCTTGAAACTTGAGCTTGGTTATGTCGTTTAAAGCACTTCCTGCTTATTTGTGTTTTTACGAGGTGCCATTATTAACTGTGCGTGCGTGCGTGTCCAGGCGCCCGAGCACGAGCGCGTACAGGTGCGATACCTGCGCGTGTGGTGTGCTGACGCAGCGCGCCTCAGTCAGGCAGGTAGCCATAGCCACAGTGCAGCCTGACAATGACACCTTTCATCCCCTCATGAATAACGTTCACGTGTATGGGATGTAGACCATGCAGTCTGGCTCTGGCCCTGAAATCTAGATAACAGAACTCCATATCTTCCTCATTCATCGTAGGTTAATGGAAGAATCCCTGGTCGGTTTGGAACCGTGAGCGCTGTAGCTCCCACTAATGGGAGCGTTCCTCTGTATGCGTTGGATTTGACATGTTGGTTTCCAGTTTGGTTAAATGTATAAAAGTTGTAAAAATTTAAAAAAGGAAAAAGAAGAAATTTTTGAAACTCAAGAGATTTTTTTGTTCTTCAGTTTCAGCAACACAGGCGGAGACCAGTGGCACAGCAGGGCATTTACTGAGCTGTCTGCACCTTTCCTGTGGGAATCGGCAGGAGGACGCATAAATCCAGGGGGTCAGAGGTTACGTTGGGGATGCGTACCTGGCTGTGAGCCCCTGCCGTGGAGTGGAGAGGTCCCGGGACAGGGGTGAGGGTGGGGGGGGCCATGCTGCCAGGGGTGGGGGTGTTTGGGACGGGGAGCACCGCCCGGGTGCTGGTGCCGCTGCTGCGGGGAGAGGGCTTTGTGGTGCAGGCGGTGTGGGGGCGCACAGAGGAGGAGGCACGGACGCTGTCCCAGGAGTTGGGGATCCCCTTCTACACCAGCCGCACCGACGACGTGCTTCTGCATCCCGACGTGGACCTGGTGTGCATCAACATCCCTCCTCCCCTCACGCGCCAGATAGCGGTCAAAGCCCTGGGTAAGAGAGCGAGACGCATGCACACACACACACACACACACACACACACACACATACACGCACACACACCCATCACAAACACAATGCACACACACAGTGTATGTGTGAGTGTGAGTGTGTTAGTGGTGTTCAGTTTCCCCTTGGGGCAGCGAACTGGAGCCCCTGCCCTGATTCCTGGTCTGATATGGGTTGGCGTGGCACCGCCCAGGAAATGAGCATGGCTGATGAGATTCTGGCCTGAGTGCAGCCTGGCTGTTCACACTGAATACGTACTGCAATTGTGTTCAATGGCTGTGTAGTTAAGCCTGTGTTTATTTCACCAACGCAAACAGTGTTCTCAAAACGGCACAACAATAAGATGGCTTTGGTCTGACGTTACAGCAGCGGTCTGAGAGCTCTGTGTGTTTGCAGGCAGACAGCGCCGTGGCTTATATAAACACACAACAGTCTGTGATTGATGCTGATAAAGTACATTCCTGATGGTCTCTCTCTCTGTCTCTCTCCCCCTCCTCTCTCTCTCCCCCTCCCTCCCTCCCTCTTATTGGCATTACAAAAACAGTATTTATATTACCGAAGCATAATGCATAAATGTATAAACGTATGACAATTTACATTTAGCTTAATTTGGTTAATTTTGGTTGAAATGTAATTTAAATTCAATTGAATAATTTACAATGACAAGAAAGAATACACATTTGGAGTTGGAAAGAGAACTAAATAAAATACAAAAAAGGAAATAACATGAAAAGATTGTATTTGAGACCTGAAGGTCTCGTTGCGTTGCTGTGTGTGTGTCTGTTTCTCCCTGTACTTGGCTGCCCCGCCCGCTTGTCATAACAGCACTTCACAGACGGGAGGTGTTTTGTGGCTTTATCTGTCCGACAGCTCTGTTGGTCTTGACTTCTGAGTCTCGGTACGCCACTGACACGTTGCCCTGAACCCTGCCTCAGAAGTATCTTGTTTCCATGGCTGCGGAACTGGGGTCGCATGTATGCGGTGAGCACATTCACCAGCAAAGGCGTTACACGCTTTCAACACCTCTTAGATGTTGCAGCAACCACAGCAGTACAGTACATTGCCAAATGTGTTGTGTTCTTGCTGAGCAGGTATTTCAACATTTCAGGATTGTGAGGCGATTCGTCACAGCGGTGACTGTGCGTTGGAAGCGTAGTTGGAGTGCCATGTTCACAACTTCAGCACAATGATATCGAGTGTCTGTGAACAGTTTCATTGTCAAAGTTTCGTTTTTGTTATCGATGAGGTTGGGTCATTGTGTAAGTGTCCCCCTGGCTCCATGGGAGCTTATCTAGTTTATATTACATCTGTGTATTTACCTAATACTCTTATCCAGGGTGAATTATAACATAGGGCACACTTTGCATGTTATATGAACACCAGTACAGATGCACAAATTGACTGTAGCACAAACCAAACCAAGCGTCTGGTTGGAATATTCAAATATTCAGTCTTAGGTGACGTAGAGTATTCGAAAGTATCCAAATATTCAAAGTGCTCTTTCCTAGTTCATTGGGAGTTTGGCTCTACAAGGTAGAGGGAGAAGTCCTTTTCCGAACACGTCCTTATGGTTGCATTCTCCCCACAAATTCCTGCACGGTGACTCCAGCTTCCTGCTTTAGTTGTGGCTTCCTGGTAGCAGCGGTATGTCACGGACGGTCACGTTTGCAGATCACAGCTGCAATTGATAGTGGAGCTCTGACCGGCCAGGAGGTCGTGACCTTTCAGTCTCGCAGTGGCTCTCTTAACACCGGGGCACACTTTATGTTCATTTGCATGCCGATTTGGAAGAGGTTTCTCAGCCGCGGTTTGTTTTTTACATTAGTATTATTATTTTAAATGCATAAATAGACAGACACAACCGTGTGTCAGATATCAACAACCGTTCCCTAAACCTCATGGCGAGGTTGCATACGAGACCTCCGTGCCAAAATGAGGAAAGATTAGTGCAAGCGTGCAGACGTTTCTCGTCGGTGGGTTTTAAGCTTTCCTGCGTTGGGTCTTTTCTCGCCTGTTTCTAATGGAGCTGTTGAATTTGCACCATTCAGTGAACAGCGCTGTTCAGAAAGGCAGGCAGACAGCTCATGTATCCGGTGGTCCCACTAGAAAGCATACTACCCATTGTGTTATATATATAATGTATACATGCTGCACTTTCACCCCACTCTGCATAACGTCTAGTGTAGACATGTGCCACATGTTGTCTAAACAGATGGGAACCGCTGTATGGATCAAATGAAATGGACATGGTGAATGGCGACACTGAAGCTGTTCTAGTATTGCAGTAAGCTGGCAGTAGGGAATGCGGAAGGATGACCTCCTACGTTCCAGCCACTCCTCAGCACTCACCTGAACAGGCAGGCATGCGCTCAGGACGCCTTGCGCTGGTGTGCTTTGTGCACATTTTTTTCAAGTGTTGTTTTTGTACATCAGGGTAGATTCTTCATGCAAATTTGATGATCGGTTTACGGAACGGATCACTCCCCTTAAAGGGACAGATTATGAGATACTGAAGTGAATGACGTTGCCCAAACCAGTTTCCCAGTGATACTGCATTACCCAATCAGAGCTTCTTGCATTGTTATGCACATGAAGCTGGTTTTGCGGTAAGGATAATGTGGCTCCAGGCGTTACTCTCCAACACTTGTGACTGTATTTGGGGTGTGGGGGTGATTCTGTGTTGTAAAGTGTGTGTGTGAGAGACATTTTAAGTGCCTGGGCTGGTAGAGTGTGTTTGTGTGACCATGTGAATGCGTATGGCACTGTGCGCGACCGTACATTTGCGTATGATTCTGTGTGACTGTGTTTGCATATGACTGTGTGTGTCTGTGTTCGTGGCTGTGTGTGTGTGTGTGTGTGTGTGCGTGTGTGTGTCTCTATGTGTCCGTGTCTATGGGATAGGGTGACTAGCTCCCCAGGTCTGGAGCAGCATGTTCTACAGGAAGTCTGTGCAGTCAAGTTACTTCCTTTTCCTGTGTTGGGCGACGGGCAGGTGGTCCTCTGTGCTATGACTGGGTGGAGCTTGGCCACACAAAGAGGCTGATAAGGGGAAGGAGAGAGCTGAGGGAAGCAGGGCCTTCCCAAGGCCCTGATTGTTGTGTTGGTTGTCTGGTTACCAGACCTGAGGGTGGAACTGGTTGGTTGCCTGGTTACCTCTCCTGCATAGCACTGTGTACACAGGCATGCACACACACACACACACACACACACACACACACACACACACACACACACACACACACACACACACACACACACAGGGGCCCAGATAAGCAGTCGTTCTATCGTCTCAGACGACTAAAAATTAAGAAGGATGACCTTCGATTTCCAAGTGATCTTCCTGCTGACTACTGTGAATTTAGGATTTAGAAAATGTATTCACTAACTGGAACTATTTCTGTTTTACACTCACATCGTAACAAACACGTCATGCATGGATATAAAAAAAATATTTCAGAAGTTCCAAATGGGAAAAGTCGCACATTGTCACTCGCATGCAGTCTGTGCTCACCGCGTTTGTTGTTGTTGCTATGCCAGACTGCTGCAGTCGAGCAAGTTCGCGGATCGCGGCACATAGACACAACAGCGAGAACCGTCTGGTTAGTTGGCTAGCTAACTTTAGCGTCCACGGACATTGGGTATCGATATCTGTTGTTGCTAGTTGCTTGCTAACACAAGACTTAGTAAGTCATCATGCATTTATCACTTACCAAGCCTTGATTTAGCAAGCAATAGCCGTGCACACTAGCTAGCTAGTTACTGTCTATATTCAGTTCAGTGAGCCCTCCTGCCAGGCTGAAGAATCGCTGTGATTTTCCTGCAGTGATTTCTCATCTCTGTCCTACAGTCCAAACACAAATCATTCCCACATTCCTGCTCGGTTAAATCCAGGAATTATTAGCTAGCTATTACATTAGCTGCCAAACCACACTCTAGTTGGGAATGGAAAAGTCTCTCTCGTTCGAGTCCCGACTAGAGTGTACGTTATGATATACTGTACAGTCAGAACACTAGTCGCTAACGGCACCTGTGGGCACCCGTCAGAGCTTCACTGCTACACAGTCCCATGAGCACACGCTGCACAAGTCAAACATAAATATCCATGTAGAAAATAAGTAACGTTAACCATCTTGTCTATCTTTGGGCTACATACGACGTAGTGATGGCATTGTGGAGATTTATTGAGGGTGCAGGTCCACCCCCCACTAAAAAGGCTAAAACCAAAGAAGATCAGCTAAAAACTCAGAGAAAATAAGATTCAGAGAGCAGAGATCGCACTTTCTAGGAAAATTGGAAGGTGAATAGACCAAGGACAAGTAACTTTTAGGAAGGACAAGTATCTTTTCTAAGATACTTGCCCTTTGACAAGTATGACTTTTACGCTAATCTGGGCCCCTGCACACACATACACACACACACACACAGGCACACAGACACGCACGCATGCACACACACACAGACACAGACACACACACACAGACACAGACACGCACAGCACACACAGATACACAAGTACAGTACACACACACAGCTGTACACCTAGACACCCATGCAGCCATATTGAGTTATGCAGATCTCTAAAAGGTGTGTGGGGGTGTGTGCTCAGGTCTTGGCACCATATCTTATCTGCCCTCAGGGTCTTGCATCATGCTCTAGCTGCACTAAAAACCGAGGGCCTGGCCTGAGCTGTGTCGACAGGCTGTTTTCCTAGCAGAGTGGCTGGGAGGCAGGTGCCTACCTGCGGCTCATTCGGTAGAGCACAGCGTTGGCAACGCTTATGTTGTGGGTTCAATCCCCACTGGGGCCACACATACTGAAAAATGTATGCCTTCACTACTGTAAGTCGCTTTGGATAAAAGCGTCTGCTAAATGGCGTATATTATTATTATATTACCCAGGGGGGTGTGGAGCTAATCGGCCAGGTTTAGCATTTGATTGCCTCGAGGCAGGGATCTGTTGGAGCAGGTGTTCCCATAGAGTTCCCCCAGGTAAACTGAACCAGGTGTTTGAGATAAGTAAAGTATTTGTATGTGTGTGCACATGTAGGTGTGTGTTGACATCTGTTGATCTGTTTTCCTCTGGTGATAAATATACTGGTGACATTTCATGAAATCGTTACTAAAACTACATTTGTACTGTGTTGAGAGAGAGAGAGAGTATTTGTGTGTGTGTGTGAGAGAGAGAGAGAGAGAGTGTGTGTTGTGTGTGTGTGTGTGTGTGTGTGTGTGTGTGTGTGTGTGTGTAAGTGTGTGTGTATATGTGAGAGAGAGTGTGTTCGTGCATGTGAGAGAGAGTGTGCTTGTGTGTGAGAGAGAGTGTGTGTTTGTGTGTGAGCGAGTGAGTGTGTGTATGTGAGAGAGAGTGTGTGTTTGTATGTGAGAGAGAGTGTGTGTTTGTGTGTGAGTGAGTGTGTGTGTGTGTGAGAGAGTGTGTGTTTGTGTGTGTGAGAGAGTGAGTGTGTGTATGTGAGAGAGAGTGTGTGTTTGTATGTGAGAGAGAGTGTGTGTTTGTGTGTGAGAGAGAGTGTGTGTGTGTGTGTGAGAGAGAGAGAGTGTGTGTTTGTGTGTGAGAGAGAGTGTGCTTGTGTGTGAGAGAGTGTGTTTGTGTGTGTGTGAGAGAGTGTGTGTGTTGTAATTGCTTATAGATGACGCTGTTTTTGACATGGGGAGTGGCACTGGAGTGATTCACATTCCTGTGTCCCTGAGTCAGTCCCTTTCTGCCAGATCCACACTAATCTCACAGAGAGAGAGAAAGAGAGAGGGAGAGAGAAAAAAGAAGGGTCCGGAGTCGGGTGGGTTCAGTTCAGCTGGGTTTACATAGGTACTCCCGGGATGTCCACAGGTGACCAGTTATTGTCAGAGAGAGACCTGCCTCTCCTCCGATTGGCACCAGCTGCCCTGTAGTGCAGCGCGTGGCTTGCAGTGTGGGAGATGGTTCTCGCTTTTTTTTAGCAAAGCAAAACAAAATAAAACCAACTCGTTTATTAAAAAAGGGTTTAAATTCAGGGATTAGATGGGGTGGATGGGTCAGATTTGAATCCTAGAGCTGACGGGAATAGCTGAAGCCGAGCTGAAGCGCGGGTCAAGGTTCCTGTTCAGGTGCCAGTCCAGACTGTTTGTCTAAGGGTGGATGGCACAACAGTGAGATGGCTTTGGTCTGACGTTACAGCAGCATTCTGAGCTCAGTGCCATGGCTTATTTAAACACACAACAGTCTGTGATTGATGCTGATAAAGTACATTCCTGATGGTCATCTGCCTGCCTCTCTCTCTCTCTCTCTCTCTCTCTCTCTCTCTCTCTCTCTCTCTCTCTCTCTCTCTCTCTCTCTCTCTCTCTCTCTCTCTCTCTCTCTCTCTCTCTCTCTCTCTCTCTCTCTCTCTCTCTCTCTCTCTCTCTCTCTCTCTCTCTCTCTCTTTTCTCTCTTTCTCTCTCTCTCTCTTTCTCTCTCTCTCTCATGCCACATATTCACTTTCCAGATTAATAGTTTTTTCGTCCTCACCTAATAGGATGGGAATTCTTTGTATGTTGGGAAGGAGGATGTGGGAAATATGTGTCACGTTTGAGCAGGATAACAGGAAGTGCATCTCTGTCTCAGTCTCTTGCAGCTCACAATGGATGCACAGTCTTTGATCTCTGGGCATCCAATATTTTTTGTGTCTGTCTTCTCTGTCTCTCTGTGTGTGTGTCTCTCTCTCTTTCTCTCTCTCTCTCAATTCAATTCAATTATATATATTATATATATATTTATATATATATATAATATACACTATTGGTCAAAACCTAAACTTTTTTTTTTTTTTAAACCTCACGGCAGTTTACCGCTTAGCTTTGTACCATTTCAGGGTATTCACTGGATATACATATATATATTAAATAGTATTCTCTCTCTCTCTGCAGGTATTGGTAAGAATGTGATCTGTGAGAAGGCCGCGACGTCGGCGGACGCCTTTAAGATGGTGACGGCGTCGCGGTACTACCCGCAGCTGATGAGCCTGATGGGAAACGTGCTGCGCTTCCTGCCGGCGTTCGTGCGGATGAAGCGGCTGCTGGAGGAGGGCTACGTGGGCGAGGTGCAGGTGTGCGACGCGCGCGTATACTGGGGCAGCCTGCTGAGCGACACCTACAGCTGGATCTGCGACGAGCTGATGGGGGGCGGCCTGCACACCATGGGCTCCTACGTGGTGGACCTGCTGAGCCACCTGACCGGCCGGCGCGCCCACCGCGTCCACGGCCTCCTCCGCACCTTCGTCCGGCAGAACGGCGCCATCCGCGGGATCCGCCGGGTCACCAGCGACGACTTCTGCTTCTTCCAGATGCTGATGGGCGGGGGCGGGGGCGGGGCCGGGGGCGTGTGCTGCACCGTCACCCTCAACTTCAACATGCCGGGCGCCTTTGTGCACGAGGTGATGGTGGTGGGCTCGGCGGGCCGGCTGGTGGCCCGGGGCACGGAGCTCTACGGCCAGAGGAACGGCGCGTGCCAGGAGGAGCTGCTGCTGGCGGACGCCTCGGCCCGGGCCCCGCGGGGCCGGAGAAGGGGCTGCGGGACATCCCCCTGCCCTACCTTAAGGGGATGTCGTGCATGGTGCAGGCCCTGCGCGCCTCCTTCCTGGGCCAGGAGGACCGGCGGAGCTGGGACCTGAAGCCCGTGGCCATGGCCGCCTCCTTCGAGGACGGGCTCTACGTCCAGACCGTGGTGGACGCCATCAAGAGGTCCAGCCGCACCGGCGAGTGGGAGCGCGTGGAGGTGATGACCGAGGAGCCCGACGCCAACCACAACCTGTGCGAGGCGCTGCAGAGGAACAATCCCTGAGCGGGGCGGGGCACACACGGGGTTTCTACAGCCCCCGGTTAAATGCTCACACGTGTGATTAAGTGCTGATGACGCAGTGTGTGGCAGTCAGTCGGTGGCTTCGCAATTGACTTTTCAGCCTGTTTGAATATTAATAGTATTGTTTGTTTTAATATAAAATCACCCTTCAGCTGCAGCAATCTAGAGAGATAATTAGAATAAATACAATGTTCAGGTTTAAGATAACATGGAGTTCATTGTAATTCAGTATGCTCTCACTTGTCGTGGAGGCGAAGGACAAATGCTTTCTTTCTTTTTTATTATTTATATTATTATAATACTACAATTACTGTTTCTTGATTTCCTGATCGTACACTTCGTACACTTGCACTGTACAAAAACCCAATCTCTCATATGATGCGACAACAGTTTTCTTTGTTCCTGCCAACCTCCAGCAGATTTAGTTCAGTTGTAAAATACAAAAGAATTCCAATACGCCGTAATTCTCTGAGCGCTCGGTCTCTGGATAACAATGTCGTAGTGAATGTAGTGAACAGCCAGTCACTCTGCTCTGTTCCTAAACTGAATACCCTCCTATGAGGAGTAAATGTGAAAACCTGTCACCTCCCTAACCTCTTTAACCTGTCACCTCCCTAACATCTTTAACCTGTCACCTCCCTAACATCTTTAACCTGTCACCTCCCTAACTTCCTTAACCTGCCACCTCCCTAACCTCTTTAACCCATCACCTCCTTAACCTGCCATCTCCCTAACCTCTTTAACCTGTCACCTCCATAACATCTTTAACCTGTCACCTCCCTAACCTCCTTAACCTGCCACCTCCCTAACATCTTTAACCCGTCACCTCCTTAACCTCCTTAACCTGTCACCTCCCTAACCTCCTTAACCTGCCACCTCCCTAACCTCCTTAACCTGTCACCTCCCTAACCTAACCCCCCTAACCCAAATCCTGTTGTGCCCCGCACCCCTGAACAACAGACTCAAGTGGAACTCAGGGGACCTGCTTTGGCCTGTTTGATCAGAACCACTGGACTATGCTTTTTTCTTTAAAAGGCAGGGTTGTGAGGGCGGCGGATAGCGTAGCAGTCTAACGCACTGTATTTTGGCTGGTCCGATACGGTGTATGCTGCCTGTCAGGGACGCGGTTCGAAACCCGTCTCTACCAGACCGGCCCTGGTTGTCAGCCCCAATCGGGGGCGGCATTTGGCTTTCCGCCCCAGGGGGAAGGGGGAGGGTGAGCCAGCTCGAGTTCGGCGTGAGGCAGTAAGGGAGTCTCCAGAACATGGGTGGGCGAATTCCGTCTCGAAGGAAGCGGAGTTCGCTGCCCTCTGAGAATTAGCTTGCCTCATAGAGATGAGCAGCGGACTCATGTTGGGAGGGTAAATCTAAATAATTGGAGGGTGTAATTGGCTACCAAGTTAGGAGAAAAACAGGAAAAAATCTGAAACAAAAGAAAAAGGCAGGGTTGTATGTGTAAGATTGTTGAGAGAGTAGCTGTAAAATGTAATGTTTTTGTAATACTGTGTGGCCCTGTTAGTTGTCCTGCTGAGTTTGAGTTGAAGCAGCAGCGCTCCTCTGGGTTCTATTGGGTGGCTGACAGGAAGCTGTAGGAAACCACACCCACGGGGAGCTGCAGGCTGTGGGAGGAGCTTTTCCCAGGAGGCTTTGCTTCTGCCTCCACACAGATACTGCATCTAGAACTTTCCAGTGCATTTTTCTGAGTCATTTATTTGTGTGGTGATTGGTCTGCTGCAAGAAGTGGGCACTACACATCGGTCGTGGGAGAGGTGAATCCCCCACACACACACACAGTCACACACACCCTGTAAAGTGCCATGTTCCCTGTGGTTTCAGTAATGGTTTCTGGAGTCAACTGTGATCAAAACTAACTCAGTTCTGTAGTGAGAGGACTCTTCTCTCTACTACTTTGTCAGAAAAAGTTATAATACTACTACTATTGACTAGTACTACTGCTTTCTGTTCTGGAGGGTAACCACCACTGGTTTTACTGCTGGCTTAATTAGGCAGCTTGCAGCAGCTAGCAAGCAAGTAATGTAACCTAGTTGAACTCGATATAACCTGGATATTACTGTATTTTTCCATATCAGATAACCCCTTGGAACTCCTCTTAGCTGCTCTTCGACTACTTCCGAAACTTCAAACTGGATCGGTGTCACCGTAACTTTTACCAAGGTTACTGCACCAGCAACCTCACTGATTCTGCCTCTGTGCCATTGGTGTTTTGAGTATAGAGCCAAGCCAAACCAAACCTCTGGGGGGAAAAAAAATAAAAATAAAAAAAAATAAAAATATATAAAAATAAAAGCTTCCTATGAAGAGCTATGCCATTCCATTAACAGCGCAAGGCGCTATATCACTTTGTCCAATGGGTATCGGTTTTTAAGTCCCTTCACAGACACATTTATCTAAGATGATTTATCACATAAGCTCAGTGTCATAAGACCTCTGGAACATTCCGTGTGATTGTCCCTGAGATCGCCGCCCCACATGGCTGAAGCAACAATGTTTTTTGGGGGTCGGGGTTTGTTGCTTCTTTTCGTTTCTCTCCCTCTCCAGATTCTCACCTCAGAGATTGGTTGGATGCCACGTACTGCAAAAATGTTCTCTGTTGGCAGCCGGCATGCGAACGATTTTGTTTTCTCCCCACTTTTATTTGCCTTTACTACTGTAAACAAAGAGTTGTTGTCAATGGATTTTTGAGTTCCACCACCTACTGTGCATGCCTGTTTGTGTGCGTCCGTACACACGTGAGAGCTTGTGCTACAGTTTACCCACCGCTACCTACGGGAGGTGCAGGATGTGTTTACAGTGTCAGTGTGCGTAATGACGAGAAGACACTACGCTTTTACGCGGGGTCGGGTACCCGCTCCATGCCGAGTGCTGAGGTCCAGGCGTCGTTGTCATTTCAATTGAAGAATTTTGTTTTTGAACTGTGTGTCAGTGCCCAAAGTATACCAGAGGGACAGGTTGATGCTGACTCTCAAACACAGTCACTGCTGTGTTATCATGCTGGTCCCCGGGTTGTGGGAAAAAGCTGCACTTACGTAAATGCATGTACCTTTTCCTCAAGAAATCCGCAAAGGAGGGAAGAACGGTCGTCTTAGAGGGAGGGTCCACAAATGTACACAAAACAAACGTATTTTGTGCTAAAGACACACCTGGACACCAACATATCTGGGAAGGACCTGGGTTCGGTGAAATAACACATTGTGTTGCCTCAACTGCAGCAGCAGGCGTAATATTTAGAAAATAAGACCAGGAAAATAATAGTAAGACCAGGTTTACGTGACCACTGCAGGCCATGTTATCACTTTTATCTGCAGTGATGATTGAGTCACCCGTCTACTCAAAGTGTGTCATTTTGTGCGAGTAGATCAGGATTTGCTTTGATTGTATTTGTTGGAATATGACCGCTATCGATTGTTCCTGTCACACAAACATTGCATATCAGAGCCAGACTTCTGCACAACAAGGGGAAGAGATTGACCTCAGTGGTGCTGTGTGGAAAAGGACTGCATTATACACTCTGCAAACACTGTATTTATTTTACATTTATTTTTACATTTAAAAAGCTCCTAATGATCATGTTGTATTTAATAAGATTTTCCATTTGAGGGCAAAATATAAAGAAAATGTCATAATGAGTTGTACATAGTTTGTAGATGGATATTTATTATTTGTGCCTGATAGTTTTTATTGTTAAAGAAACAATTTTTATTTGGTGTCATTGCTGTAAAAGGTCTCCAGATCTTTCTTTGTGTTTGTTTGTTTGTTTTGTTTTTTTTTGTTTTGTTTTTTTGCGGTAGTTTGAAAACCATACAATTTGAATGTAATGCTGCCATTGAATAAATATCTTGTAGTCCATGATTTTATACAGTCTTATTTAAATAGCCACTTTTACTGTATGATTTGAAACATTTTGTGGGAGAGGGGGTATATGTGTGGCTGCTGTGAGGAACAGCGGTAGACAGAATAGGTGTGGGGGTGCTGTGGGGAACAGTAACAGCAGGTGTGGGGATGCTGTGGGGAGGCAGGAACAGCACGTTTTCCTTTCAGTCATCCAGTGCCTTCGGTGGCTGTAATGTGAAGATGGCATTAACATTTCCAGAACCAGTAAAGCATGGACTAGCTTGCAAATAATGTATAGGTGACCCGGAAGATTCCAATATTTGTCAGCCCCAGTGGTTCCCAAACTCGTGCATGCTGGTTTTTATTACAACCAATCTCTTGATTAATTAAAGTTGTTGGAAGCATGTGTTTAAGTTCTACCATCATTTGTCCTTATTTTAACACAATGCGGTTTGGCTCATTCCTCTGTCATTGAACTCTTCGTATCCTACAAATGGTTTAGTTTTAGTTACCAGGTGTCCACACTTTCAACAATTGTGGCTCCACAACAGTGCCACAACTCCATTTCAACAGGTAGGTTTCCATTAGGGCTCAACAGCTAAGAGCATCACGAGTACAGAGTTGAATAATATTACACTCTCAACAATAAAGGTACAATTAGGGTACACTTTTGTTCAGGGTACAAATATGTACACATAAGATCCTTCATGATATGGTTTTGTACCTTTTCCCCAGTGAAAAGGGTACAAACAGGAAAGGTACAGATATGTACTAGGGTAGGGTAATTAATCCATATTCACACTGGCAGCCATATTGGAATGAAAATGAGGCTTGTACTGCAAGCAACATTATTTTTCTTGCAAGGGTAAAATTATGTTCTTCTGACTAAAGGCACAATTCAGTACCTTACAGGGGTACTTGCCACAGTGACAAGCAGTTGTACTTTAATAAGTACAACATGCATTTGGGATGCATTTGCATTTTAGAATAAGTAAATATCTACTTTAATAAGTACAACATGGTACCTTTTTTCTGAGTGTGTAGTATGTGGTTTTACAAATTGTCAACGCTTTTAGGAAAAAAACAGGCTTCTTTATTTTGGTATATAATAATGCTCAGAAAATCTTAAGTAAATCTTAGTAAAATTGAATTTAGTGGTAAAGTATTTATGGTGATTAGTTATTTGGACTGTGGCCTGGATGGGCACCTGTAAGACTAATGGTTTTGAAGGTAAGGTTCAAAGGACCGTGAATGCCAAGATTTTAGACAGAAAATCTAAACAAAGTTTTCTTGTCAACAAGTTAACAACTGGCTTGATACAATGTCATTATGATTATGCTTGTGCATTGTGGTATGGGGGACTGAGTAAATATCTAAAATCCAACTACGGACATTTTAGAACAAAAAAAAGTTATGGCTGAGACTGAAAAGATGATTACATTTTAGTGCTGGTGCGACAACTCTGATGAAGTTCCAGCAATTTACTATCTGCTTGCCGTCTGACTATTGTTCGTATGGGATAACGAGCGAGGTTTACTTTGCTTTAAGCGATTAACCTCCAGTACAGTGGGTGGCGACGAAAGGCCGAGTTGACCACATTCAGTCACTCAATTTGGTCAAACAAAAGCTACCAGCAGGGGGGGGAAAATGGCGACTAGAAAGCGAAGTGTGGTATGGTCCTTCTTTGAAGACGACTTGAGTTCGAAGAGAGCAATTTGTCTCATATGTGCGGAGAACATACTCCACTGTGGTAATACCACAAATATGTTAAAGCATTTACGATCAAAACACCAGGACGAACTTTCTGACGCCGCAAAGAGAAAGCGGACAGATAATATGAGCAGAGCGAAGGCGCGCCATCCTACTACGGAGCAGGCTCAAGATGATGGCATCGAGAACGACGCAGGTAACGTAGTTCGCTAGCGAGAAGGCAAGCTAGCAAATTTATTTGTCCAAATATTGTAATTTTACCTGGCTTTGTAAAACAGTAGCTAGGTAGCAAATTGCATAGTTTTCGACATCGTTGTTTAGATAGCTAGCATTCGCTAAGTTACTGTGTTTTTATGAAAATAAGAAAAGCTAGCTGTTAGCTAAGTTAGCTGGCGAGATGGCCTCAGTGAAACCATTATGGAATGAAAACAACCTGCTAGCTGAACCTCACTACATCTTACTCGCTAGATATACTTGTAAAAGTTTTCGAATGCCAGTATAGCTTTTTGGAGCACGTGTATTGTCCGTTACGGTGTTTGGCGTATCTGTTGAATCGTAGTGTGGATACCAAACTTGCAGGCAGAGGCGGTCTTTGTGATTTTGGGGCCCGTTTCAAAATCACTTTGGGCCACCCGTAAACAAAGTAATTTACCTTCCCATGCACAACTCAAAATAAACCAATTTGCTTTGGATTGTTTATATAGTAACTATAAATGACGGAGCCACCTCAATCGTTAATGATGTGTTTTTATTTTTTAATCCGTTTGATTGGGCGTTATACATGTTATAACATTTCCTCACTATTAACTTGTTAATGATATAATGATATCGAACTCGCTAGCTTAATTTGTGAGAAGATGCAAACATTTTCTCATGTACAGTACCGAAGCTGTATAGGTAGAGTTAAGGCTCTTGAACAAATAAAATAGAAAATGTGCTGTTTAAACAGGATACGCTCGCCCCACTCCACCACCATTCAGGGGCGGTAAATCGCCTCTCTCCTTGTGCAAGCCACGGCGCTGCGATTCACCAAAGTTAACGATGCCACGATCTTGAAAATTGGTCCAGATACTAAGATGTTGTAAAATCCCAGAGTGTTATGTCCAGAATGAATAATATACGGACAGATTTTTGGGGTTGAGTGCCCTGCTAACAGTTGCATTTTCAGCTTTCAGGGACTGGATACTTACCTCACATTATTAGACATCAAGACTTATATGTTGTAGGTGGGTGAGTAGAGTCTTTTAATAGTAAATGTTTCTTTATCTGTTTCAGAAATGGATGTGTTTGAAACAGAAGATCAGCCAACCGAACAGGAACGCTTAATGGGGCATGAGGAGACCGGTAGGCCCATCAGTGACGACAATGACGGATCCTATATTTTGACGGTAAAAAAGAACAAAAAGCGCAGCGCAGTTTGGAGGTATTACCAAGATGGCCTGGATCCACACAAGGTGCTGTGCTTAGTATGTTCGGAAAATATAAATTATCCTCAGAACACCAGCAATTTGCTCAGGCATTTACGGAAAAAACACCCAGGGGAATATGCTGACATTGAAGGCAAGGTGAAGGAGAGGTCGGGGGAGGGGACTCGAGCAATGGTGTCCAGAAGCCTGGCAGAACAGACCCCGCACAACGGCGTCGCAGAGAGCAACCCAGGTAACCAGCAAGCGAGCAAACTGCTTCAGTTTCTGTGTCGCCTTGCAAGTGAAAATGCTTGCACACCTGCCAAAGTAGTCCTTGTGCTTTGAAAGGATGTGCACGCTTCATAAAAGATGGTCACTTCTGCACACTGTTTTGGGAAGAGTTCAATATTAACATGTTCACAATTTTTTTGGGGGTTGATCTTTGGCAGAGCACTGCTTATCCATTATTGGCCTTTTTAAAAAATAAAATAAAATTGTGCATTTTGCAAGATAAACTTTCTTGCCTTCACCCCCAAAAAAAAAACAACAACATATTTTTGTTCAGTTTTACCCTTGCATTACGCTACTTGTTGAAACCAAGTATGGCCCGAAATCATAGTTTGGGGCTTTCAATTAGAAAAAAAAATCAGTAAACATTTTCTTTCCCTCTCTCAGTAATTCAGGTGTGTATTACAGGAGAATCAGAAGAACAGGAACACAACGAGGACACGGGTATGGCCATAGCCGACATTGCCGATGAAGCCTACGCTTTGTCAGTCATTCCGAACAAAAGACGCAGCGCTGTGTGGAGTTATTATCAGCGTGGCGAGGACTCAAACAGGGTGCTGTGCTTGCTGTGTTCGGAGAACATCCAGTACCGTCAGAACACCAGCAACTTGCTCAGGCATTTACGGAAAAGGCACCCGGACAAATACACCGACGGCGAGAGCAAGGCGAAGAAAGTGGGGTCGGAGGATGCAATGGGGGCGGTCGTGTACCACAACTTCAACCGGCCGACTTTGATAAACAAGTCTGGAAGCACGAATGCAAGGATGCACCCAGGTAATTCAAAATGTGCCATGTTAATTGTTGTTTAAAAATCACATACAGTTCTGATGACTTGCCTTCCTAGTGCTTCAGTCAGTGATATTGCAGATTGGGCCCTATAGGGATTACTGGTTCCGGCCTCGGCTACGCTGGTAGTCCACTGTGACCTGAGGTCTGCAGTGGCGGGACAGCACTGCTGTCGTCCCACCTGGATGGGTTGAAGTTGGCCAGAGTTCCTCGGTCCACTGCCATGTTAGTTCTGTCCAACATTGCACCAACCACCCAAAGGCCAGTGGATGTCAGTGAGGGATACGGCTCTCCTCGCTGCTAGTTGTTCTGTAGTACATTGTGTAGAAAATAGTTTGCCCTTGGGTGAGTCTGGGTTCCCATGGTCCTGAAAAATCCTTGAACCTATGTTCATCCTGGAAAGTCATGGATAATATCTGAAAAGTGTTTAAATATTCCACACACTGTGAAAAGACATGGAAAATTACCGAATTTAAGGAACCATAACAGCAAGTGACATATAGCCATCGTTCTTGCTAACTCGCTAACTTGATGTCACTTCCTATCAAGTCTTGGAATGTCAGTGTGCTGGTAATTCTAACACATTTGATAGTTCACTGGTTTGTACATGAATTCGAATTCCACTCCCAAAAGTCATCGGTCACTGGGGACTACTTTCGGACAACGTGGAGGAAAATTTGAGGTTACTTGGCGGTTATTTTAGCATGCCATTTTGCTCGTCACAATAGACAGTAAATTTGCTAGAAATTCTTCTTTGGACGTGTAGCACATCGTATTGAAAGGGGGGGGGAATTATACTTTCATTGAATTTGGATGAGCTGTCACTTTAAGGCTTGTGTGCACTGTGTCTGTGTGTGACTCAAAAGACCGTGTGTCTCCTGGATCCTGGGGTCTTGTCGTTTAAATGAGGAATGAGTTGCCGTTCCTTTGTTGCAGATATGCTGGAGGTGTTCACAGTGGAGCAGGCAGGGCAGATGAGGAGAACACTGGAGCAGGAGACGAGGGCCCTGGAGCGGGAGAGGGAGTTGACGGAACAGCTCCGGAGGGCCCAGCAGCAGGAGGCTAGGGCCCTGGAGCAGCAGAGGGAGTTAACTGAACAGCTGAGGCGGGCCCAGGAAGAGGAGATGAGGAGGGTCCGGCAGCTGGAGACCAGAGCCCTGGAGCAGGAGAGGCAGGCGGTGGAGCAGCTGCGGAAGGCACAGGAGCAGGAATCCAGGGCGATCGAGCGGGAGAGGGAGGTGTTGGAGCAGCTACGGAGGGAACTGGAGGAGGACAGGAAGGCCGTGCAGAGACAGTGGGATGCGATTGGCCGGAGCAGGGCGAAGATGGTCGAGCAAGAGGCCAAAGGTCATGGGCAGATGGCGCTGGGCATGGATGGCGGGGAGGTGGAGATGTTGGTGGTGACGACGTGAAGGGATAAGAGAGAGGGGGCGAGAGAGGGGGCGAGGGAGGGGGAGGAAGCCACTAACTGGGGGAAACAGCCCTGGAAATTGCCACAGGTGAGTTCTGTGAGATCAATCCCATCCGTCCCCTGAAATTGATTTAAGATTGAAAACTCCACCCAACCCTGTCTGCATTGTTTTGTAGTTGTAGGAGCCATTCAGGCTTTGTGATGTGGACAGTAGCCATGCTCAAGGCTTGCAGTGGCGCATGTGGGGAGCAACAAGCCCAACTGCTAGTCCACACTTCAGCCACATGCTTGTGTTTTCTTATACTTCAGTCCTTCTGCAACTTTTCAATGTTAATATTATGCTCGTTGGACTTAAACACATTTTTTCTTTTGCATTTTGTAGTGAGTGGAGTGTGTGATCCTAGAATGTCCATCTAACCTACTGTTGAGCTGGACCCACGTACCGTTGAATTGGGCCCACCTGCCCCTTAACCTAGTCTGCCTACAGTTGCCTCCAGCTTGTCTGTCATTGGATCCATGGCAACCCACCAGCGAGTCTAGGACAACTTACTTACTGCCAAACCTGTACGACCTCATGGCCCAGCATTGCATCTTCCCACAGCTAAATCCACACAGCCTGCCATGGTACAGAGCGGTCCTGAAAAGTGGCTGTTAAAGTGGCTTAGGAGGCTGTTCGATTTAGGACTAGTTGGGATGACTGACGTGTGAAACACTTTGGACTTTGGTTGTTTATTTTTCTGAAAATAAATATGCTCTATGATTTGAGCCTCGTGCGTTCTTTGTCGTTGGAATTCATTTTAAGTTGACAATGAAAAGAAACACCGTTTCCACAAACATTTACATGCATCTTGAACATAGTTTATTTTCCTAATGGAAGTATCAAAGACAAAGCCAGTGGCTACAAGCAATAGTGTATAGCTGAACTTTACATGTGCAAGGAAAACATTGACATTTGTGATTTGTAGAGCAATCTTGTTTAACTTTTTTGTTGCCACCTAAACCGTTTAACAGTGGTTCGTTGTCCATGAATGAACCACTATTGATGTGATGAACACAACATATTGTTCAAGATGCCTTTTCCATGCAGCGTGTATAGTTTGGCTCAAGCAAAGTGTTCTCAGTTGGAAAAACTCAGCGATGAAGTAAAGTTGGGTCAAGCCCAGCCACCTCTCAATTTGTTGCCTTGTTCATATAGACCACATGCGGGCAACCGTGGTCCTGGAGTGCCAGAGACGTATACTTTTTGTTCCGTCCGTGCTGTGTCGTATTGTACAGTGTGATTACACGGAGTCTGATCCTGCCTGGTCAGTGTGAATGGTGCAGTACTAAGTACCTCCAGCACACAGGTGTCAAACTCATTCCATCGAGGGCCGAGTGTATGCACGTTTTTGTTGCAACCAATGCACTACACCAGGTGATTTCACTAATTAGCTCACTTCTTCAACTAAGGAGGGAACCTAATTGAAGTCACCTGGTGTAATGCATTGGTTACAACAGAAACCTGCACACACTCGGCCCTCGATGGAATGAGTTTGACACCCCTGCTCTAGCACATGGTCATCTGTGTTCATTAAGCCTAACAATTAATCCAATGAATGCGTGGCACTGCAGGAGCAGGGTTTCCCACGACCCGTGGGATGGGCTAGTGGTCGTCATCTTTGGTCCGGAAGTACCGCTGTGCGTGCTGGTTTTCATCCTCCAACCAATCTCTTGATTTAAGGTTGTTGAAAATGTGTGTTTAGGATCTGAAACAGATTTGAACACAATGCAGGCTTGGCTCCTCACCGTCTGCTCGGTCTTTGAGCGCAAATGGTTTAGTTTCATTTACGAGTCAATTTTGGCATTTAGGAAATCACTGGTTTTAGCTGTTGGTAGGGGTGTGACGGTATACCGGTATGACGGCATACGACGATATTAAAATATGAAGTAGTGCTATCATGAACTGAACGTAATACCGTGATAGTAAATCACATGGCAAAAGCTATTTTCATGCAGGAAAAAATATTTTCAACCATTACCCTAGTAAAATTTATAAATAGCCCATATTAAATCATATAAAACGACCTGGCTGTTAATATAATTGAATACCACCACCTCTGGCTGTTCTTGCATTTTGTTTTGTTTTCAACGCGATTGCGATTGCCCACGTGCAGACAGCTCCCTGGCATTTCACAACTATGGTAGGTAACTTACATATTAGAGCGAAAATAGGCTATAGCTAATACCAGTCAATGTAGACGTGTTTATACTGATTTTAAGGTGAACAAGTTTGTCTTTTAGAATATACAAATATTTTGATGAATTTCTCAATATTGAAAGGATTACGAGGGAAATTACTTCAGCTTTTTGCGAATTTATTGCAATTCATGTTGCTTAAAGTAAATGGAAAATGCATGTAAAACTCTTTGTAACTTTTGTAATTTATATGTAAAATAGGCAACTTTGGTCTTATTTTAATTCTTAGACTTTTGTATTTAGCAATGTCCAATAGGACCGTGTATTTTACTGTATTTCATATGAAAACATGTATAAATTGTCAACACGCCATAACTCAAAACGGGCGTTTTGGGGTGGCGCAGCCTGTACTTTTTGTACGTTTTAATAAAAACTTGAATACACCTAAAACAACTTGCATGGTTGTATTCGGGACAAAAATTATATATTACATATAGGTATTGTGTGACATGGATAAATATATACATTTCTTTCTACAATTTTTAAAATGTTACGACTGGGCATAAAATATACTGTTATCTACGGGAATATTACACGGTTACTTGCTGAAAGAGACCTGCGTCGCTCTCAGAAACAAGTTATGAACAAATTGAAGCAGTAGCCTACACAAAAATCCGCTTTTAATGATGTCGAAACGCAACAACCATGTTCAGCAGTGACGTGTACTGAAGTAAACTTGCCGACCTGGGGTCTTGTGTGAATACGTCATCCTTCACGTTATGCCACAATGGAAAACGTGACTGAGTTAAATATAGTACTAGATTTGATAAGGCGATAAAGCAAAATGTTTCTTAATTCTCGATACGCAAGTGAGTGATTTAAATGGATTTAAACATGCAATTATAAGGAGTGAACTATATTCAGTTGCATTTTATGTTTTATTTCTCAATTTAAATGGTGTAAAAATCTGCCATACAATAAACAGATCGAGGTTTTTTTGCTTAAAAACTGATACCATGATATAACGAAAACCGTGATACTGAGTAGTACGATTATCATACCGTGAAAATGTCATACCGTCGCAACCCTAGATGTAGGTCTATCAATAAATCAATAAATGCAACCTATTTCAAAAGTAATCATTTGCCATATAGCCCATTAGAGAAGATGAAAGCATTAGTTGTCTGAGAACGGATCTGACTGATTCAGTCCTTGAATTAATATAAAATATTCTGTCACATTAATATCTGTTACTGACACAGTGTGCCATTGTGGTTAATGTTAAATCTGACCCTCGTTGAAAAGAAAACCAGCTTGCATGGTATGTCCCATCGCGACTACTCCACGACCGAGGATGAGAACCACTGGTACGGACTATTATATGCAGAAAAATGTACCATTACAGACATGTTTTTGAAGTAAAATTTCAAGCTTTCAAGCTTTGACCAGTAAATAGTTATATAAATAAATATAATTATGTATTGCAATTATGATTTTTACCATTTTAAGAATCACCAAAAGTACTCTACTGTTTCTGTATCCGGGTCATTGTGCAGACAATAGGCATGTGCTCGCACAAACACGCTGTAATTGCACGTTTTGTGGTGCAGAGGGCAGTAAAAGCACATGAATTGTCGAGTACTTCCAGATTCAATCATCGTGGCAATCAGTGTGTCTAGAATTGGTTCTGCAGTCTGTATCAGATGGCATTGAGCCCTGCATCCCGAAAGAAGCCTCCGTGGTGCAGGAGACCGCCTCCCTCCGGTGACATCGCATTACACAGATCCATGTGCAAATGAAGAACCCTGGAGAGACGGAGAGGTGGATGTCAGGGATCGGGGCCTTGTCTGTTTCCTGTTTGATGGGCTTCTTCACAGAGCAATGGGACAGATGCAAGAACCATTTTTCGCACAAATTCGAGTGACTTACGAGAATTTAACGCATTCACCAATTTTCTCGTATTTAGAATTTTGTCTTAGGTACGAACAAGATTTACAAGTGGTCCAGAGCTGTCGTACGAGTCATACGTCAAATTTGCCTACCGTTCTCCAAAGCAAAACAGTTTTGTTTTTGACTAATGGAGTCTATTTCGTTACTTAGAAGAACTGTTGAGTTTGAATATATAAATTACACAATAAATGATAGAATTCATAATATATAATAATTTTGAGGCTATGGTAAAATACTACAATATCTTGGCATAGAGCGTGTCTTTAGAGAGCGCGCTGATCCATTTGCAGAGACAGACGAATGGCTAGTGTCGCGTTTTTGGTTACCGCGGGCTGTGCTTCGCTGTCAGTCGCTGTCCAAGGGGATATCCATTGCAACACCGGACAAGGCAACCTCGCCAATTATGGCACATATTCGCTCGTCGGTGTTCGTAACGGAGACTTCCTCCTGACCCCCTCCTGTTGCAGTCATGGATCGCCTTGCTTTCGCGAGACGTTTCTTTGACTCCAATTTCATATAACACCATTTTTTTTTCTGTGATGCTACGGGCAACAGATACTGCGTTAACTGCACAAGTAATTTTTTCCCACTCCTTGGTTTTAACAGGTCCCTTAATTCCACTGTTGACGCTCTTAAATGGTATGTGCTTTCGGTTACTTATTTCAGATAGTAGTACTTCAATCTCCGAGCTCATAAAGTTTTCCTTCTTGGTTTTGTTCGGTGCCATTATTATGAATGACTTTCCTATGAAAATGGGGCGGGACGCCTAACCTTATATAGCATTATTGGGGCGTTAATTATGCTAATTCACAAATCACATGAACGCGCACTCATTTAAGAAGACATGGCATTCAGCATGTTTACGTTGTTATTTACGACACTTTTCTGAAGTTACGAGCATTTGCTGAATCTGACGTGGAACACTGGTAGAAGTCACGTCACAAAAAAAAAATACGAGAAAGATACGATAAAAATACGAAAATATTCTTGCATGAGGCCCATTGAGTGTACAAAGTGAGATTGATCTGGTCTAGAGTGACCAGATAATACAATAATCTTTACAATAATCGCTCAGGCTCATGGATCATGGCTCAGGCTCACGGCTCATGGGTTGTATCGTTGTCTGAATTTCATGCCAACTTCTGCTATTAATTATTCAATTAAATCAGTCGTTTACGTGCTCTTGACATTTTGGAAATATGTCCGGTCAAGCTCAAGAACGATACTTGAAGACAGTCCTTTTGTCCCCAAATGAAATGTTTAACTGTGATCTAATCTGTGAGTGAACCAGCATTGGCATATCATTGGCTAATTGAGCCAGGTTAATTGGTAGAAATGAAAACCTTCATGTACACTGCACCTCCAGGAATGGAGTTGTCCACCTCTGACTTAGAGTCTTAAACTTTGATTCTTGCCACCTTTTAACGGTGCCTGAAAATCTAGCCAAGACTGAAATATTTTCTTCACAGTTATGCTTTTTGGTAAACTATGGTATAAATCCACCCATACACATAGAGAAACGTATTTCATAATGAAGGTGGTGAGTATTAGCCTAGTTGTGTGAGTAGTAGAGTAATAAATACTTAAAACAAAAACAAAAACAAGGCACATCTCACAGGGCAGTTACACAACCAGGTCCAAAAGGGTACAAACAAATAGACCCTTTGAAATAACTGTAGTAAATGTGGTATGCATACATTATTGCCCACAGCCTTTGCTCTCAGCTTCAGTCATACAGCTTCAGACTGTGTTTACCTCAACAACTTATTTTGGATTCAAAGAAAGCACATGAGCCTTTACCACCAGTCAATTTAGCAAAGCTCTGGAGGTCTTTGCTAAAGACCTCCATTTGACCCCCCCTCCCCTCCTCCTCCAAATACCTTGCAGTGAGTTGAGGACTGTGAATGTGTACAGGATGGGCAGGTTGGTATAGCCACTGGAGAGGAACCCCAGACCCCAGGTGAGACCCAGGGCACAGGTGAGCCCCAGGACACTGCAGACGGTCCGGGTGTGCTGACCCTTCTCCTGGGACAGCTTCTGAGTGCGCAGGTGAAACATCCTCACCATGATGTAGATCAGCACGGTGGTGTTGAATAGCAGCACCAGTGCAAAGTACGCCACGATGGTGGTGTAGAACACAGCATCACTCCGTATCCAGCACCTGCCTCAAACAGACAGCACGTTTACACTGCAGCCCAGCACACAGCCTGGCGGAAGAGGATCATGGGTACATGAGTACTTTGATATAAATATTGTCCTATGATACAAGATGTTCTGAAACAGTGAAGTGTCAGTTGGAGATCTCTACCATGCTATGAAAGTTAGTTATACCTTAGTGAGGAGTCTATACATCCAGTGTGAATCAGTATCTATAGATGCACACTATATGGCCAAAAGTCAGTGGACACCCCTACTAATTATTGAGTTCAGGTGTTTCAGCCACACCCATTGCCAACAGGTGCATAAAATCCAGCACATAGCCATGCAATCTCCACAGACAAATATTTAGAATTCAGAATGGTTTGTAAAGAGCTCAGTGACTTTAAACACGACACTGTCATAGGATGCCACCATTGCCACAAGTCAGTTTGTGCAAGTCACAAGTCCCTACTAGATGTGCCCCAGTCAACTGTAAGTGCTATTATTGTGAAGTGGAAGCGCCTAGGAGCAACAACAGCTTGGCCACTAAGTGGTAGACCATGCAAACTCATAGAGCGGGCCGACGAGTGCTGAAGCACATAGTGCGTAAAAATCGCCTATCATCACTCACTACAGCGTACCAAACTGCCTCTGGAAGCACCATCAGCACAAGAACTGTGCATCAGGAGCTTCATGGAATGGGTTTCCATGGCCGAGCAGCTGCACACTAGCCTCACATCACCATGCACAATGCCAAGCTTCGGCTGGAGTGGTGTAAAGCACGCCGCAACTGGACTCTGGAGCAGTGGAAACATGTTCTTTGGAGTGATGAATCACACTTCACTATCTGGCAGTCTGATGGACGAATCTGGGTTTGGCAGATGCCAGGAGAACGCTACCTTCTAGAATGCATAGTGCCTACTGTAAAGTTTGGTGGAGGAGGGATAATGGTCTGGGGCTGTTTCTCAGGGTTTGGGATAGGCCCCTTAGTTCCAGTGAAAGGTATTCTTAATGCTACAGGATATGAAGACATCTTAGCCAATTGGGCACTTCCAACTTTGTGGCAACAGTTTGGGGAAGGGCCTTTGCTGTTCTAGCATGACTGTGCCCCTGTGCACAAAGCAAGGTCCATAAAGACATGGTTAGACGAGTTTGGTGTGGAGGAACTCGATTAGCCTGCACAGAGCCCTGACCTCAACCCCATTGAACACCTTTGGGAGGAATTAGAATGCCGATTGCGAGCCAGGCCTTCTCATCCAACATCAGTGCCTGACCTCACAGATGCTCTTTTGGCTGAATGGGCACAAATTCCCACAGACACTCCAAAATCTTGTGGAAAGCCTTCCCAGAAGAGTGGCAGCTGTCATAGCTGTAAAGGGGGGTCCAACTCCATATTAATGCCCATGGTTTTAGAATGGGATGTCCAACAAGCTCATATAGGTGTGATGGTCAGATGTCCACTGACTTTTGGCCATATAGTGTATGTGAATCCGAGAGGATCTATAGATACTGTGTGAATCAGAGAGGACCCATCATTTTGTGTGAATCCGAGAGGATCCATAGATCTTGTGTGAATCCAAGAGGATCTATAGATCTTGTTCCAGTTGAAGTGGAGTCACAGTATCTGTGTATGGGTCTGAGTAAAGTCACATGGCCTGCAGACTCACATCTCCCCTGCTCCAGTTTCAATCAGGCCATAGAACTCTGGACTGACAGCAACAATGATGCACACAGCCACGGCTGGAGCACCTGCAGGAAGGTTCGAAACAAAACACCTCAGATTAAAAGGAGCACTGAAGCGCTCCTGTAATGTTACAACATAGTTGTTATCAGGTTGGTTCCCTGGCTCAAAACGTATCTGTCACATGCCACGTGACAATCCCTGGACTGGAGCAGAGCAGCTGACATAGCAGAGGAGTGGGGTTTGCCGGTCTACGGACCGGATCTTAAAATTTTTTTCTGTCTCTCCCCCCAGACATGGGAGAGAGACAGTGGGAGAGCAGGTTAAAATAAAACAAACACAAACACAAACAAAATCTTCACCCTACTTGCTGTGAAGCTTTCAGGCAAAAACAATGAACTAAAATAACAAGCTAAAATAATCAAACCATAAATGAAAGCCCTGCCTCCTCCGAGGGCAGAATCCCCTTCTGGGGGACAGAACAAACACAGACAATCAGCGGCTTTCCATACCGCCTTCATACATTCACATTAAACACACATCAACACTCACCGGGACAGGGTAGAACTCTACTCACTGTCCTGACACACACATCTCCAGTGACTTTTCAAGTGCTTCCCAAACCCATGCACACAGAGACACTGAAACTTTCCAGTCCAAGTTCTCTTTTACCCCAAACATACCGAGACCCATGCCACTCCTCACAGTGAGAGTTCTCTGGCAACCAGCCCCGAGACACTCTCCACTCTTTCAGTGAGAATTCTCGGGTCGTTGTCCCGAGACACTCTCCACTGCCTGAGTGCAAGTTCTCTTCCAATCACACCGAGGGCGAGAGGCGGGCCCTCTTTCAGGGCGTCCTCTCGCTTTCACGGGACACTCTTAGTGCGCCCCCTCTCCCTCTTTCACACACACACAAGAAGCACTCTACTCAGTCACTTTCCACAAACGCACACAGAACTCAACAAACCCAACAGACTCCACACAGACTCTGCCTCCCAGAAGCTTGGATTACAGACACGCGCCACCATGCCCGACAGAGTCACATCACACATCACACATCACACATCAAACACTCCACAATAATCCCCAATACAACATGATACCATAGGCATGCACACACACACACACACACTCACTCACAACAATGACAAGACAAGACTAACTCTCTGCAATATGCACACACATGAATGACATGACAAGACTAACTAACTCCCCACTCGCCCCACCTGCTCTTAAATAGGCTTACTTTCTGCCTGGCTCAGGTGGGACTCATGAGGCAATCACCCAATCACAATCACTCAACACCAAACAATTCACATTCTCACACACAAAGACAATCAGTCAATTGAATTCCAATCAATTGCCAATTAAATAATAATGAAATCAATTATGGCCTTTGGAGCAACCTTCCGGGCCACAGTTCACTCTCACAGCCAGTCCCTGCTCCAAAGGCCTCCACAACATGTAAAATCAAAGGCAACCATGCCACTCCCATGTGGCCGAGACCGACGCCCTCCACAGTATCTTCTCTCTTTTAGCGTAACAGGACGTCGACAGGAACAGACTGAAAAGATGGTCCAGTCATAATTAGAGGAGAAAGAAAAGGAAAATGACCCAAAGCTCTAAAACCTGTCTATTGGGACAGGAGGATAACCACAGGTCCCTTCACAGTAAAACAGGGAGGGGTTAAAGTGCTATATGATCAGGATTTTGGGAGAATGTCCACACATACATCATCCCTCCAGCAATCAGGCTAGGCCAGGGCTGGGCAATCTTACCCTGTGTGGGCCGGTGTGGGTGCAGGCTTTTGTTCCAGCCGAGCAGTAGCTGACCTGATTTGACTAATCAGCTAATCAAAGTCTTCAATCAGGGCTTTGGTTAGTGGAATCAGGTGTGTCACTGTTCAGCTGGAACAAAAGCCTGCACCCACACCGGCCCACACAGGGTAAGATTGCCCACCCCTGGGCTAGGCACACAGACAAGGGTGCAGCTCTCCATGACCAGGGCTGCCTGCCCCATGTGAGCCAAAGTAGACAACAGCAGGCAAGAGAAAAAGGACAAGATTTCAGTGAAGAAGGAAAGAAGAAAATAGGAGTAGATCAAGAGAAAAAGAGGCAAAGTTCTGTAAGATATTGAACTGTAAGCAGATGGTTAAATCATATCACAATTACAAGGGATCTGTGCAGCCAAATGGAGACCGCAGTTGACGTGTGAATAGGTGATTGGGAGGAAGGGACAGAGAAACTCTAAAACCAGCAATGGCCAGTAGAATAGATGGATAAGTGGAACGGCTACTGAGGCTAACCATTTACAGTTGAACAGGTGAATAGCTGAGCGCCCAACCATGCAACAGAAACGACCCTCCTTAAACAATTGATAGCACATCGGCCACTCCGTATCTAATTGACAACACATCGTCTCCTCATAGATAACCATGGAATGGAAATAGTATTTAAGGTCACTGTTTTCACAAGCCAGGACTCAGACGTCCAGAGTGCTTGCTGGTATTATTGTATTCCCTGTCATTTACTTTGTCACTGTCGGTATCGGAATAAAACCTTTTTCATCAAGATTGGAGCTGTGCTTTTTTTCCGTACAGTGGGTATAAGATAGAGATGGGAAAGAAAGGATTCATGGACCCCAAATTTTGTGGAGGCACCATCTTATCACTAATCTGAACTAATACTAGGCTCCTGCAATGGACAGAAAACTCTTTCTGGGTCCATATAAGTTGATACGGCGCATAATGGATTAATTCATTATGGAGTTAACAAAGCCTGGCTGTGTGGTGAAGATGTGTGCTTGTGAGCCAATTGTAGGCTCCCACACCTACACTACACTGCACATCTGTGAGCGACATCCAAAGCAGGAAGAGAAAGCTTGGTGGTGTTCAGAATGCAGGCTGCCTTACAATTGAATTGTGTTTAAGGATTTGTATAGAAAAAACTAAAGTAAAGAGAGCAGTGGCCGAGGTCCCTACCCCAGCCCAGCAGGCCTATCTTCCACAGGTAGTGTCTCACATAGGTGTTGTACACCTTGATCAGCAGCCTGTACAGGTGCACTGCCTCCAGGGCCATCCAGGTGAAGCAGCAGAGCAGGGAGTAGTGCAGCAGGAGGGCCAGGGTGGTGCAGAGGCCTGACATCTTCAGCGGGGCCACGCCCACATTGCACATGAACAGCAGGTTCAGCAGCAGCAGGGCACCCACCAGCCAGAGGTGGATTAAGAGGGCCTGGTCAGTCTTCCCACTGCCGGAGAGAAGGTAGGGGGTGACCTTCAAGGGAGCTTCACTGTTCTCTTTGTAAAACTTGGAGTCACACTTACACGCTTCTCAGTGAATTCATAACGGCTCACCCTCCCCCCTTCCCCTGGGTCGGACAGCCGAATGCTGCCCCCGATCCGGGCTCCCCACCAGGGCCAGTCTGGTACAACCGGGTTTCAAACCGTGACTGTGATAGGCAGCTCACACTCGTAAAGGACCAGCCAAAATGGGTGCATTAGACGGAGGCCCCCCTTGTAAAAATCTTTTACATCAATTCTGTTCATTAAAATAGTTAGGGAAAGGGGAATGCTATATCATTTTTTTAAATCATTTCAATCCTTTTTATTTTATATTTTATCCTATGTATGGTGTTTTGCTTCCTAATAAAGCCAGTTTGAATCCAGGGCATTCTTCTTACAAGGTGTGTAAAGCAATAGTGCAGTCGCTTTCAGATCAGAAATGTTTTCTTGAAAGTTATTGCTTTTTGTATCAAAACTTGTCAATATATTTTAATTTAAAAAAACAGTTTTGCCACACTGGCTGGGCGGGGTAGCGATATTCTTGAATATTGATGTCTAACCCTGATTGACAGACAGGCCGCCCACCCCCAACCCAAACAGACCCACATGAAGGTACAGCTAGCTACCAATGGAGCAAGGTGGCATACAGCTGTATGAGCCGGAGTCTGATCCAGACTTTGATTCAGTCTGATCCAGGAGGATCAACCCTAGCCCCGTTTTATTTCTTCCCTGTTTCATTTTTCTCAGCCACGGAGTACAATAAATCATTCTGTAGTGAAACAATGCGGCAGTTGTCAGTTTACCAGTTTCACGTAAACTTTTCAGAAACCTGTCTGTAGCAGAGCATGCATGTTTTTGGAATGGGAGGGGATCTTAAAAATGTAAACAAACATTTTCATTGGTCTATTCAAATGAGCCCCTTCTTGACATCAGGAAGGGAGAGCAAAAATCCCAATCTGAAAAATCTGCTGAACTATTGCAAAATAACATTGACCTAGGGCCTCCCGTGTGGTCCAGTGGTTACAACGTTCAACACTGGCCACGGAGACCGGGGTTCGATTCCCCGTCCTGCCAGAGTCGGCTCTGGCCGGGAGTGCCACCAGGGGCGGCGACAGGACGTTTGCTGCGCATAAGAGTGACCCTGTAATACGGGATTACAGTCGACGGTCTGGTGAGTGTCATCTCAGAGACAATTACTAGGGGGGGATTGACATAAAATAGCAGGTCTAATTGGGAGAAAATGGGAGAAAATCTTAAAAAATAACATTGTTATGTTATTTTTGTAACTTTTAGAGTGTTGGTTTCATCCGCTATTGTTCAAATATGATATACAACTCTGATATTGACTGCACTGTTGCTTTAGCCAACCGAAAAGTGCATTACCGCCACCTGCTGTGCCATAAGATTAGACTGAATGTTATGTTCACCCATTAAAGCCGGCTTCACTTCCGCAGTTGCTGTTTTGCATTACAAATTTCCACTTTCCGTGGGCATGGAGCCGCTGCCCCCGTGGCAGTGAGCACACGAGGCTGCATGTGCGAAAGATGGCGGGTTGCTCACGTGCGGCGCAGGCAGTGGTTTGTTAAGGTGACGGTGCAGAAGAAGGCTGAGATGGAGCAGCCGATGTAGGTTAAGAGCTGGAGCGCCCGGCTGTGGGCCTCGCTGATGGCAACGTCGCGGATCTGCGTGCAAGGGACAGAGATGTCAATACGGCTCTCCGGCACACTGACCACCTGCCCGCCTGCCCAAACCCCCATGCATCACCGCTCTTGCTCTCTGGGGTTTACAACTCACCCACAACCAGGAAGGCGAAGCAGCCAGCTACATCACCAAATCACCAGCGGACAAGCTTTTGAGTGAAGCCTGTTTCTGCTGGGTGAGCCAGGTTCACTGAGCATTCCAACCCACGCCTACAATTAACTATCTAATTAAGGGATGGTGAGCTGGCCCCATTTTGATGTACAGCTAACACAGATGGATGATGTGCCATCCTGACTGAAAAGTAGGTTGAGCCAGGATGAGTGAGGACCCTGCAAAACCTTTGAAGATGGACAATTTTTTCTTCTTTTTTTCTTTCGGAAAAGCGTTTAGAAAAATGGAGGCTCACCAACAAAGCACCAAAGAAAGAGAAGTGATCACAGCTGCAGGTGGTTGTGTCGTGTGCTCCTTCTGTTCTGCAACCCTCTGTGTCCCACTGCCCTGAGACCCAGTAGAGACACACAGCAAATTACACTTTTATAACTTTTCTACTTGCTTCCCACGCGTTTCAAGCAGTTGACCATTCCTCAGGTTTACCATGAGTGCTTGACAGAGCTCCACGCGATTTAATAGGTTGTGGGACAGAAGTGCTAAGGGAAAAATAGTATATAATACAAAATAGGGATCACTGTTTACATGTTAAGCTCACAACAGTTAAAATTAGAAATGTATTTAATGTTTCGGCTATACATCACTTATATAGCTGCATCATTAAGATCTGGAACATCTGGGCACGGGGCTTCCTTGTGAGACACCCATCTTCAGTGCCATCAATGTTGTCAGGCTATCATGTAATGACGTACTGACATTGATGATGATTGTTAAACTTGATGAAAGCTAAGACCGAATAGTGGAGGTGATACTGTAGCTAAGATTATTCTGTAAGTTAAAAGGATGTTGAAAAAAGAAAAGATTTAACCATGGAAGACACATTTGTTTATATATATATTGCCCAGCGGGGGTCGCTGGTGGGCCAAATCAGTTCCTTCCTCTCTGGGCTACCGCTAATATTGTGTCGCCCTGCAGGGTTGCTGGCCACAGTCGGTGCTGGTCTGGATAAGAGACCATGGGGCTCATCCACACACTGAAACAGTGCCTTAACAGGATGAGCCACCCAGCAACTGAGCCTCCCATACAGACCGTATAACTACGGCTAGTAGTGAAAACTGCAAGCTAGCTAGCTAGGTTTCCTTATTTATAATGCTTAATACATATATTGGCTTGTAAATATGTTCTTAACAATGCAACTTTGTTGCTAACAATTAAATAATTATTTAGTAAACATTGCTTTTGGTCTCATTTATGCATAGGTGTTTTAGTGCACCTGGTGAGTGCTTGGGGTGGGGATTGAGGGAGGGTGGCCCTTGCTTAGGGCCCCCAAAAAGCTAGAAATTGTCCCCGAATAGGATATTTCTCAAGACATTGAATGATGGGTGCCATCAGCTAAGCCATAATTGTTACCATTTGGAGCTCCACAAATTACATCTGTCATATTTCACCCATTTAACCAACACAAACGGTACTTATGGCACCTTAAGTAGATACCGAATATTGCAATTCTACAGGAGGCAGGAGCTTTGCAGCCCCACAAGGTGTTTATGAATCTGCTCCTTCGTAAACCCATTAGACACACAAACACCTTTCTGTGATATTTACCACTTTGATTCAGGAAAACGCATTTGGGTCTATATCCCTCCTATAGAAAAGAGAACAAACAGCAAATTTATATCACCAAATTACTGATAATTCAGCAATGACTCATATTCTTCCATATGTCTTTATCTTTGTGTGTGTGTGTGTGTATGTGTGTGTATACTCACCTTTAATGGAGACTTGTGGTATAAGATCATGAGGAAGGGCGTGGATAGGTTCCTGATGGTGACATTCTCCACTTTGATGCCAAAGCGAATGTCACCAAGTAGTCTGTCGCCATTCTAGGCCGATGGACAGACAGACAAACAGATAAACAATCCTTGTTTCTGCATGTTTAATAACTCACCCAGCCACTGTCATGGGTGCTGTGCGTTTGGAATCTTTATTGAATGCTGTTAGCACAAAATGGATTTCTGGGAGGTTGTGGTCTGTCAGGATGAGTCATATGCAAAGCAGTTGGATAATAATGAATCCGATCTGAAACCTCACCATATCTGGCAGCGTTTCTCTGTGCAAGGAGAAGATGAATTTCGCTGTCTTTGGAGCATATGTCATGGAGAACAGATCAGGGGGTATGGAGACATAGATGGTGTAGTTTTCTACCTCTGACCCGTTGATTGAGATCTGGGGAGGACACATTGACACAAAGATGTGCATGGTAGCAAGGCCAGATGAAGTGTCCTGTGTGGGATGCTGCTTCTTTTTGTACAATAGGACTACTGTGCGTAAATCTAGAAGGGGGAGTGTGAGGGAGTGGTTACCGCGGTTGAATCTGCATTGACATAGACATTGATCCCATTGTAGTCTTCAGTATGTATCGTCATGACCATTGTAGCAACAGGAGATCTGCAAAGGAATCAACATGAATGATGTGTGCTCCAAGTCGCACAATTCAAATGCTGTTAAATGTTGGTATGGTGTTTGCGGCACTGATGTTTGAGTTCCAAACTCATCTTGGTTCCAAACTTCCAAACCTTTTTTCTGAATAGTGCCCCTCTGCACTTACCACATGTCAGAAATATGCTGTGTCCCCCCAAACCCCAAACAAAGTCTCCTGATGTACAAATGAAGGTCATATGTGTTCACTGGGTGCTGTGCTGCGGTGAGCTGAAAGGTGCTGGATCATATCCCAGGTGGGGCACTGCCGCCATACTCACAAGCGAGATGCAATTACTGAATTACTTCAGTGAATATCTCATTCTATTAATGAGTAATATTTTAAGCTGTTTCAATTGTTGTGGATCTGTCAACACATCAGTAAATGTCTCTTTGAGGTATGATATTGGTTTATATATACAATGGGGGAAATAAGTATTGAACACATCAACATTTTGTCCAGTAAATGTATTTCCAATGAGCCTATTCAAGTGACTTTGGTATTAACTCAAAAAATCCAGACAAAAAATCTAAACATTAAAGTCCATATGTAAATAAAGTTATGTGTAATAAAGTGGAATGAAACAGGAAAAAAGTATTGAACACACTAAGAAAAAGCAGTACACCACAGCAAGGAAAGGCAAGGAACCAGCTGAAAACCATAACTAATTAGGAGGCAACTCTATCTCCAATCTGTGCTAATTAATGTCAGCTGGGTTAGAATATATTGATGGGCTATAAAAGGTTTTTTTTTTGTTACCAAGGTACCACACAAGAAACATCTAATGATGGGTAAAAGCAAAGAGCTCTCTCAAGACCTTCGCAACCAGATTGTTGCAAAACATGAAAATGGAATTGGCTACAGCCGTATTTCACAACTTCTGAATCTTCCAGTAAGCACCATTGGGGGCATTATCCGTAAGTGGAAGCAACATCACTCCACCATCAACCAGCCACGCACAGGAGCTCCTCGCAAGATTTCTGATCAGGGAGTCAGAAGGATACTTAGAAGAGTAGCCAAAGAACCAAGGACCACTAGGAAAGAGCTCCAGAAATACTTGGAGGCAGCAGGTACAACTGTGACAGAAAGGACAGTAGGCAATGCACTCCACCGCCATGGCCTCTGTGCACGCTCAGCCTGCAAGACTCCACTACTGAAAAAAAGACATGTTGAAGCTTGTTTAAAGTTTGCCAAACAACATTTGGACAAGCCAGTGAACTACTGGGAGCATGTACTCTGGTCAGATGAGACCAAAATTGAACTTTTTTGGCTGTCACACAACACACCATGTTTGGAGGAGAAATGGCAATGCACATCACCCGAATAACATTATACCAACAGTGAAGTTTGGAGGTGGAAGTATCATGATGTGGGGCTGTTTCTCCTCTCGTGGTACTGGCAGACTTCATATAATTGAAGGAACAATGAATGGAGCCATGTACAGAGAGATTCTTGAGATGAACCTGCTGCCATCCACCAGGATGCTGAGGATGAGATGTGGGTGGACCTTCCAGCAGGACAACGATCCAAAGCATACAGCAAAGAAAACGCAATTGGTTTCAGAGAAAGAAAATCTACTTGTTGGAATGGCCCAGTCAATCACCTGACTTAAACCCAATTGAACATTTGTGGAAGCATCTGAAGATCCAGATTCACAAGAGGGCCCCCCGCAATCTTCAAGATTTAAAGATAATCTGTGTAGAGGAATGGGCCAAAATCACACCTGAATACTGCAGGCGATTAGTTACTTCATACAGAAAGCGCCTTGAAGCTGTCATTACAAACAAAGGCTTCTCCACTAAGTATTGAATTAATTTCAGTTAGTGTGTTCAATACTTTTTTCCTATGTCATTCCACTTTATTACACATAACTTTATTTACATAGGGACTTTAATGTTTAGATTTTTTGTCTGGATTTCTTGAATTAATACCAAAGTCTGGTGCAAATTTCACTTGAATGGCCTCATTGGAAATACATTTACTGGGAAAAATGTTGATGTGTTCAATACTTATTTCCCCCATTGTATATATGTACACACACACAAATATATATAATGATAAATGCTTACCCTGTGGTACTGAATATATTGGTGGTGCTGGGCTGAGTGGTGGTGGTCCTAGGTCTAAAACAGTAAGAGAACAGGAAAGGTTAAGTAGTTTAGGCCCACACAAACCAATACAAGTACTAAGTATAAATCCAAGTGTTTTCTGTTTTCTGAAAACATTCTTGTTTTATTTTGTCCTTTGCATTTGGACAAGTGGAACTTGTTCACACTTGGTGTAAAAGAATGAGGCATGTTTCAGGAGCAGGAAATTACGTTTTGAAGGGACTAAGCCACCTAAGCCTTACTGTTTGGAAGCATATGTGGTCACACAACACACCATGTTGGGAGGAGAAATGGCACCGCACATCATCCGAATAACACTATACCAACAGTGAAGTTTGGAGGTGGAAGTATCATGATGTGGGGCTGTTTCTCCTCTCGTGGTACTGGCAGACTTCATATAATTGAAGGAACAATGAATGGAGCCATGTACAGAGAGATTCTTGAGATGAACCTGCTGCCATCCACCAGGATGCTGAGGATGAGACGTGGGTGGACCTTCCAGCAGGACAACGATCCAAAGCATACAGCAAAGGAAACTCGCAATTGGTTTCAGAGAAAGAAAATCTACTTGTTGGAATGGCCCAGTCAATCACCTGACTTAAACCCAATTGAACATTTGTGGAAGCATCTGAAGATCCAGATTCACAAGAGGGCCCCCCGCAATCTTCAAGATTTAAAGAATCTGTGTAGAGGAATGGGCCAAAATCACACCTGAATACTGCAGGCGATTAGTTACTTCATACAGAAAGCGCCTTGAAGCTGTCATTACAAACAAAGGCTTCTCCACTAAGTACTGAATTAATTTCAGTTAGTGTGTTCAATACTTTTTTCCTATGTCATTCCACTTTATTACACATAACTTTATTTACATAGGGACTTTAATGTTTAGATTTTTTGTCTGGATTTCTTGAATTAATACCAAAGTCTGGTGCAAATTTCACTTGAATGGCCTCATTGGAAATACATTTACTGGGAAAAATGTTGATGTGTTCAATACTTATTTCCCCCATTGTATATATGTACACACACACAAATATATAAAATGATAAATGCTTACCCTGTGGTACTGAATATATTGGTGGTGCTGGGCTGAGTGGTGGTGGTCCTAGGTCTAAAACAGTAAGAGAACAGGAAAGGTTAAGTAGTTTAGGCCCACACAAACCAATACAAGTACTAAGTATAAATCCAAGTGTTTTCTGTTTTCTGAAAACATTCTTGTTTTATTTTGTCCTTTACATTTGGACAAGTGGAACTTGTTCACACTTGGTGTAAAAGAATGAGGCATGTTTCAGGAGCAGGAAATTACGTTTTGAAGGGACTAAGCCACCTAAGCCTTACTGTTTGGAAGCATATCCCTGCCAAGGCAAATTTGAACAAAACTAACAAATCACAATACCAACATTTGTTTTCTTTTCTGATTTTCATTTGCTTTTGAGTTATGGGTGGGATGTGATTAGAGGCCATGTGGATCACCATAGTCATGGCAGGGGAAATATACATGCACCAATGAAATCGATGAATACACTTACACTACTTCTTGGGTAAATCGTGCATGAATTGCCATATGATATGTTCTGAGTCAGTAGAAAGGCTGGTGGGGAAAGCAGACAACAATTTAGACCAAACCAAAGCACTGCTCAAATGGAGAGGTGCACACTGTGTCTGCAGGGGACATCACTTTTCTTTGGGGGGGGTTAGCAAGCTGTTTGGAATATACAAAAGTAACCCAAGATTATCCAAAAATCCCATATTAACAAAATCCAAAGTTGGGCAGAATCTTGGCAGATTACATTCAGTATCGCTAAATGTACAATTAGAATGTGTTCAATTTTAAAAAGACTTGTGAGTAGTTGATCAAAGTCAGGATCTAAGCAGTGTGCTGAAAAAGGCCAACAGGATGCTGGGATATGTAGCAAAAAGTATTGAGTATAAATCAAAGGAGGTTATATTTATGTCAGAGTACTGTGTGCAATTCTGGGCATCACACTACAAGAAAGATATAGAAGTTCTTGAAAAAGTACAAAGAAGGGCAACTAAATTGGTACTGCTGTAGTACTGCACTGATCTGTTGCACGAACAATGATTGATCATACCATGTATTCATGCACAAAAGGAGAATAAGGGGGGATTTGATTGAAGTTTTTAAATTCATAAATGGGATTAACAAAGTGAACTACCAAAGATTTGTTTATGTTGAGTTCAGTTAGCAGAACACAGGTGGAAATTAGTTAAAGGTAAATTCTGCACTGATATCAGGAAATATTTTTTTACACAGTTGTCAATGGGTGGGACAGCTTGCCAGGCCATTAATTCAAGGCAGAAACAATTCGGGTGTTCAACTACGGCTCAACTGCTTGATGCAGTACTGGATATTCTTTAGACTAGGAAATGATGAGCCTAGATGGGCCAAATGGCTTCTTTTTGTCATTATGTACTTTTATGTTCTTTATGACTGGTTTCAGCTCCCATCTACTGTCTCTTATCTCTAAAAATAAAACCCTGGGAAAGTGTTTAGTCCAACCTGAGAAGTATTTACAAATCAGCATCGCAAGAGCCACAAACTTGGTGTGGTGTGGGCAATCGAAAACCTTCCCTGGGAGATCGTACTGAATCACAGGCTCCTGTAAGATATGACTACACAGTGAATGATAAGTGTGGGGTCAACATCAGGGCATGTAATCTGCACATCCACAGGTAAGCACTGGTGCTGGGCAAGAGGTGAATTACATGGACAAATATCCCACACATCAGTTTAATGCTTCTCTAGGTGCCCTATAAATAAAAGGTATACCATATATATGGTATTTTCGTACCATATGTGAAGAATATCGGACGTAATTAAGGTGTCTCCCTGTACACAGACATGCAAGACACAGGCCACCGCAGGGTAGGGAATTGGCCAATCCTGAGGTAAATGTTTGCCAAACTACTTACCATCACTCAGCCGTTGAATGGTCATGTTATTTGAGTCTATTCGGCATGTCAGATTGCAGGTGTGGGCTTCCGAGGTGTTGTCCATGTACTGACACAGTCTCAAGTCCGTGACTGTTTGGTTGTTGTTGGTCAGAATGAGGGAGAGGTTTTGAATGTCATCACACTGATTCGATATGTGATCCAGAGCGTGAGCCTGGCATGGGCTGCTAGTGTTGGGTGGGAAGCAGCGGGGCGGGAATATTATCCACACAAGGCTCCCATAGCTGGCATTCACCTCCTTACTGCACTCTCCATAACCCAGTTTGTAATAGGACTCGGAGCCATTTGACCCCACGCCTTCTGGCCTACAGTCTTCTTCTTCTACAAAAAAAAAAATCATAATCAAATGTACTTGTTTAGCACATTTCACAAAACATTGGGGATACGTCACAATACGCTTTACAGCAGACCCCGGGCTAACCCTCGCAAAATCAAGCCTAGGGCAGCAGTAGCAAGGAAAAACTTAGGAGGAAAGATGGGGAGCTCAGGGTATCAGTCAATATTCAAAATGATTGTTGAACTAGACAGTGGTGAGAAATGAAGGGGTGTGGGACTAATTGAGTGCAAGAGGTGGCGGTACTGTGGTGGGGTGGGAGTCTGAGACTGTCATGGAGCATACCTGAGACAAGCGCTCAACCGATGAGAGAGGGAGGCAGAAGCAAGTGCAGGCAATTAGGGAAGAGCAAATGCGTAGCAAAAGGGAGAGCCATCAGCTCTAAAGTCAACCACCATTCAAGATGCAGTTGAAAACCATCAGCATTAGGAACTTGTATTACAGTTATCATTTAAACCATTTATCATCATTTTATCGCTTAGCTCCATCCTCCTCCTCCTTGACCTGTCAGCTGCATTCGATACCGTGGACCACCAGATCCTGTTCTCATCTCTCGTCGAGATGGGAATCTCTGGATATGCACTGACATGGTTCAAGTCCTACCTAGCTGACCGGTCCTACCCATTAGCCTGGAGAGGATCCCTCTCCTCTCCCCACACCCTCTCTACTGGAGTCCCGCAGGGCTTGGTGCTAGGCTCCGTCCTATTTTCCCTGTACACCAAGTCACTTGGTTCTGTTATCTCTGCTCATGGTTTTTCTTACCACTGTAATGCCGACCACACTCAACTCTTTCTCTCCTTCTCTCCATCTGAGATGCAGGTCCCGGCATGGATCTCTGCATGCCTGACTGACATCTCTGCCTGGATGGCCACTCACCACCTGAAGCTGAACCTGGGGAAGACTGAGCTGCTCTTCCTCCCAGTGAAGGGCTCCCCGATGATTGATGCTTAAATCACCATGGAAGGCTCCATAGTGTCTCCGTCCCAGTCTGCTAGGAGTCTTGGAGTGACCCTGGATGACCAGCTGTGCTTCTCGGGCACATAGCAGCGATCACCCGGACCTGACGATTCTCCTTCCACAACATCCGGAGGATCCAACCTTTCCTGACCCAAGAGGCCACACAACTCCTGGTCCAGGCCCTGGTGATCTCGCGTCTGGACTACTGCAATTCCTTACTGGCAGGTCTACTGGCCTGTGCCATCAAAGCTATTGCAACTAGTCCAGAATGCTGCCGCACGTCTGGTGTTCAATCAACCGAAGTTCACCCACGTCACCCCTCTACTCTCCTCTCTGCACTGGCTCCCCATCGCAGCACGCATTAGATTCAAATCACTGGTGCTTGCTTTTCAAGTGACTAGAGGAACTGCTCCCCCTTACCTCCAGTCACTCATCACACCCTACACCCCAGCCAGACCCCTCCGCTCAGCCTCCTTTGGCAAACTGACTGTCCCATACTTCCGGGTGCCCAGCAGCCACTCCTCGCGGTCTCACCTCTTCTCTGTCCTGACCACTTGGTGGTGGAACGACCTTCCGCAATCGATCAGGACCGCGGAATCACTTGCGATCTTCCGCAAGAGACTCAAAACCCACCTTTTCAGACTCCACTACCACTGAATTCTGTACATTTACCCAATTGTCATCACCACTGTCTACTTCCGCAATACACTTCTTGTATATGTATCCCTGCCTACTCATTTAATAAAAATGTAAAAAATTATAATTACTAACCTTTTCCTTCCCAGTGTTACAGGTATGGTATGCAGCTGCCTAAAACGATGTCTATCGCTGTATTGGATTACTCTACTCATAACTATAATGATAATGGCCTCATAATCTACACAATAGCCTCATACTCTACAAAAAAACGTATCATCCATGGCACAAAATCATTGGCGAACATTTGTCGCTATTACATGCACAACAGAATAATTGATTGAAATACAAGACAAAGCTCTGTTTGGAGCTATGCTTGGCTGCATTGCAATGTATGACCCAATTTCAACCTTCACTGCATCATTCTGTTGTGCAGCCAGGTTTTTTGACATCTGAAAATGATCTCTCAGACCCTGGATAGTGACAAGATGAGTTTACCCAGCTTCTGCGCTTTTGCTTTTATAGTACACTCATATAGTCTCACTTAAGCCGGTTGCTAAAGACAACTGCTTATCGCCAGTAGGCTAGAGTTCAGCTAATAAATTGGTCATAAATATTGCCTGGGCACCTGCCACAGGTTAGGTAATTGGGACTGGGCTGTAGTATATAAGCAGCTCACCTGTGGGGAAAATAAAAAGAAACAGGGAAAGCAAGCTGTGTGGGGAAGGGTGTGGCCCCTTTTGGTGATTTCTTTGGTTTTTGTGTTTTTAATGTTTTGTTTAATTAGTGGAAGCATGCAAATGTCTCTGTGGTTTGTGTGATGGCAGGGTACCTGAAGATGATGCATCCAGGGGCCTGTGACCGAAAAGGAAAACAAAGGCAAAGTTACTTTCAGTTCTGCGGTGGAGCGGCGGTGGAGACTGCGGGACAAGCGAAGCAGATGGGAAGTGAGTAGCCAAGGGTGGTGTTGGAGCTAATTTGGGGGCTTTCCCCCCAAATCTAAAGTATTTTGCAGAGCTGACTAGGGCGAACGTGATGAGAGTTGTGGCAGAGCAGTGAAGGGACTGCGAGCCAGGGACAGCTTGAGTGGAAGTAGCGCTGTATCTCTTCGCAGACCAGCCTGGAGTGGTGACCCTTCCTGTGTGTTGTGTGCTTTTTTAGGCTTTTTTTTATGTGGCAGTCCCTCACCGACATGGGGGGGGGTCCACTGGATTTTGCTCTGATTGTATTTCCCTGCTTTGTGACTGTTCACTATTGCCTGGCGGTTCCCGGGAGGTTGTTCAGCAGGAGGGGGAGGAAGAAAAAAAACCAAAAACTGAATTAGTCATTTTGTGCAGTGTGCTTTTAATAATGAATTGTTAAATAAAGACATTGTATTTTACCCTTTTACTTATGTGTTGGTGTGCTGTTTGGAGAGGTGGTTTACCTGCAAAAAAAGAGGAAAAGATAAATTGGTTAGTGTCAGGGAGCTCACAACCCCTGACACAAACCAAATACAATTATGCATTTGTTTTTTATTTCAAGCCCCAGGTTGCTTTACGATTGCTGCCTAATAGCTTATGTGCTAGAGCGCAACTGTAGGGAATTATGATACCCTCGCCAGATCGCTATTGTAGGCTTTATGGTTAAATAATTATAATATTTATAAATCTACAATACATGCAGTAAATACTGTACTATGTATTGTGTTAAATATTTCCATACATGAACAATAAAATTAATACTTCAATACTTTGTAAAACATTTTTCCCGTAACTCAAGCACCACCTTTTCTGCTAGGCGCAGGTGAAACCGCACCCTCAGCGTCCCCAGTTCCCACATCCATGCCTCCACTACACTTTCTAGATGGATACAGGACAGTGAGGAGTGTGTATGGGGCAGGCCCTTACAGCGAGAGAGGTACTCTACGGATTGGGCTGTTGCATGATCTCTAACCTGATGAATGTATTCCAACACACAGGTAGATGCAGGTGAACATCAGCACCTCAACACAGGTGAATCTCCAGGTCATGGTGGCCCTCTGAGTCATACCTGCACGTCTCATGGACTTCACTTGTACCTGCAGATACCTGTGGTTAGATTGTGGCTTTGAAATGCATATAGTAGAATGAGATTGCTGTATATCCCCAAACCTCAATATTCTGTATATAGACATGTCCATTTAAACCTGTAACCTATATTTTGGAACTGGATACATCTAAGTGCAGGCATCTACAGGTATCTAGATATCGGATTTGAGATTGTGGGAATAGAGACTGACCCACAAATGTATAGATGTTTGTGGGTCAGTCATCCATGCATTTTAAATTTACATTTTCAACATACAGAATACAACATACAGTCCAATCTCTGCCATCATTGAGATTCTAGAACTGTAATGCAAAGGGAACCAATTAAACCAGGGCTATTTCCTGACCCTCTCAGAGCTTGTAGTGCCCAAACCTTTGCACATGCCATGCTCACTTTTGTTTATTATTTTTAACCTGTAATAAATGTAAATAAACAATCATGCATTATAATTTGCATAAAGGTGTCAAATTTAACTTTGCAGCATTGATAGGTAGGGTCAGCTTCTGTTCACTTAGAGATTCATTGTAACTCTAACCAGGGGTTCCCAGATTTCTGCATTAACATTGAGAGGTAGGGTCTATATACTGTATGTATAAAAAGGACTCATTTTAATTATCAATATGTTTCTGCTATAAAAGATGTTTTAAAATATAAACTTTAATATGTGAGTTTCTAAAGCAACATGAGAGATCTAACAGATCAAATAGTTGGTGCCAGAATTGTAGAAATAATTATTCAATCAAATTCTGTCAAAAATCAGTGTCAAAAGTCATGACGACATGTGCCAAACAAGGAAAAACTGCATCAGGAAAGTGGAGCAGTGGTTGCAAGTTGAAGCTCACTAACAGGGATAGACAGACACATAACAGGATAGCTGCTAAAAACCACAAAACTGCCTCAAATATTACCACAGAACTGAATTTACATCTCTGTGACCCAGTCTCAACAAAAACTGTACATCGTGAGCTTCACAAAGCTGATATTTATTGTATGGCTGCCATCCGGAAACCGCTTGTAACCAAGGCCAATGTGCAGCAATGCTTGGCGTAATGAGCACAAAACCTGGACTTCTGAGCAGTGGAAGAAAGTAATATGGTCTGATGAGTCTTTCTCTTTTTTTCCTACATCTGGATGGGTTTATGTTTGGAATAAACCAAACTCACATTGCCTGTTCCCATCTCTTAAACTTACCAACTCTGTTATGGCATAAGCAGCCATCTTTGGAGTCACTGGGTCCAATCATTACTCTACATGTTAGGAATATGAAGCCATTTTAGGGAACCAGGTGCACCCTATGGTGCCAACATTGTTTCCTCAAAATGTTCCCATATTTCAAGATGATAACGCCCCCCATACACACTGCTAAGAGCAGTTTCATGAACACAGAGATGAAATCAAACACCTTTCATAGCCTCCCCAATCACCAGATCTACAAATCATTGAACCTTTATGGGAAGTTCTGAATCTGGAATGAGGAGTAGATTTACACCACTTTCATCTCTCAAAGAACTGGAGACTTTCCTTCTTGAATGGTCCAATATCCCTCTAAAAACATTTCAAAACTTGTATAACAGCATTCCAAGAAGGATCAAAGCTGTTCTGAAGGCAAAGGGTGGCCAAACTCCTTAATGGTTAATAAATATTCATATTTATTCATATTCATATAGTGTTTCCATGGTTTGCATACCCCCTCTATATGTATATTTATGTGTAAGCCGATGTATCACACAGCATAACCCTTAGCTTTTCACTTTTAATGCTAGATCTGTCCCCAGACAATGCAAAATTGAAAACAATTGGCAGTTCAGTAAGTCATACTTTATCCATACAAAAGTGGTAATAGGAAATGTTGGAATGCCTGACACATGCCAATTAAATTGACCAAAATTCTAAAAACCGCAGATCATCATTATCCTGCCCTGTATCACAGAGTCCCTCTTCTGCTCTGTATCTGTTAGGCACCCCAGTTAAAGTTACTGTTCACTGATTCAAAGTCAAACATAACACAGTACTATTCTGTGAAGAAAATGGCAGTAACCAAACAAACACCAATCACAGTAACAATATTAGCATGATGTGATGTGACAGCAACAATTATAGCAATAAGTATTGAAATATTTATGTGAGGAGTTATATGATGGACCAAATATAACAGCGATAGTTAGTTTTGTAACTAATTTGCTTCCCTTTGATCAAAGCGCATCTGTTATACTCGTTTTGCTGTGTTCTGTCCTGAAATGGCCAGGCGACCAAGACAATGAGCTCAATCTCTGATGTCTGATACTCACCTGTTGGACTGTAGACTGTAGATGCCTTTACCTGGGATTACGTGGTCCTTCTGTATGCCCCGGTCTATGGTTTGGAAACTTTTTCTGTCTATGCACACGCAATATGCAAAATCAATGGAAATGACAGGCAGAAAGATATAATACGATTATTGTGATGTGTGCTGATGTATTTAAATATTTAAGTATTTGGTCAAGGGAAAAGAGATAGGATAGCATCTTTGGATAGCATCATCCATATTCGCTACAGTTTCTTTTTAGGCAAAGTGCAAGATTTATGGAAATGATAGTCAGATGGTTGTAATAGGATTCTGTTGCAGTAGAGCTCTTCATAAAAAACGTGCCCTTTTTTTGCTTGGGTGCAAATGATAGGAACCCCATCAACACTGAGGCTAGTGAGTTCTGGGCCCTACTGTATGTGCAACGCTGATACGTTTTGAACAACCTGTTTTGAATACCCATTCTGCATATTTGGTTGTGTTAGGGCTGTGCAACGGTCAACTGACGCTGTACAGCTCTATTCATGGACACAATCACATGTCTGAAATTACTTGTGAAATAAAATAAAATGGGTAAACAACAAAGAACTAACACCAAATGCTAGGTTCTGTTGAATGCCAAAAAGGCACAAAGTGCACTTATACACCTTGCTGTCAACCTGTAAGGTGAATGATTGATTGAGTCATTTGAATAGCTCTCGCTATTCAGAATTTATGATGTTTATATATGTGCATCAATGTCAACATAACAATCAGTGTTGTTGGTTGGCACATAAAACTACCTTAGTATAATGGTTAGATTGTGTAAAATACCCACTGGGTGTGCTCTTCTGTCTTTTATTTGAGTTACTTGAATCTTTGGTGGGGCTTTCCTTATTTTGATCCTGCTTGCAGTGGGCTAGTGTTACTACTATGTTACTATGTTACTATTAAAACAGTGGTCTTAGTTTTAGAAGATACGTATTTAAATAAGCGGACAATGATTGAGTCCTTTATTTAGACCAGAAGGCGTTAATGTCTGGAGTCCTAAGTCCCATTAACAGTAACCCCCCACACCCCCCCCCCCCCCCCACACACACACACACACACAATGTTAAACTGAAACATTTCAAGTATTTCATGAAAAGTTTTTTATGGAACATAAATTTGGAATTTTGCATTTCAAATCAGCTTTTTTAAAGAGTGGTAAACAGTGAATGATGTGTTAACAGTTTTGAAAATTGCACCAATATATGTGTAAGCAATAAAAAAACTAAAAAACAAGTCTATCTAATATATAGTCTTGTTCCTGAATTGATATCAGATCACGCTACACAAAGCAGCACCAATGACAGTATTCTGAATAGGTGGAGCAATAGTGTGAAATTGGAAACAGTACCATGCTCAAACAGCAGGGGTCAGAATATGTCACACTGATGTGAGGAGTGGACAGCAAACTGACACAGAAGTGCACTTTTCAGACTTGGGTCAAATCCATATTACGGTAATTACCTTAACACTTAAGATGCTGGTAAAAATTATGGACTGTCTGTCAATCAGACTATACATAATATATTCACCAGTATCATTCCCACGCCCATCCAGTAAGATTATGTATTATCCATGTGGAAATAGGCTTAAAATACAGCTGTTTTTAAAATGTTTGTTCTTGGATTTGATTGCCAATAAAGAGTTGTTTTATTAATCCAAAAACATTATTTACAAGAGAAATCAGCTGATTTGGAGTACTCCTTTAAAAAATGTCTAGTCTTGGTAAACACTTGGCGCCAAGTGATTATCTAGATTCTAGGAGCATGTACTGTAGGGCCTAGGCCAGGGGTCACCAGCACGGTGCCCGCGGGCACCAGGTCGCCCCCAAGGACCACATGAGTTGCCCGCAGGCCTGTTCTAAAAATAACACAACTCACCAGTGAGCTGCGTCTAAAATTTGTTCAAAAAGGAACAAGCCAAAGCATGGGTGAGGGAATGCTTAACAAAAGCAAAATATCAACATGGCAGAGATCTCGTGTTGATAATTGATAATGCTCCATGTCATTCTGGTGTCGAAGAAGTTTTACTCATTAATAATAATATATAACTAAAGGCAAACTGAGCAAATTTGTTATTTCAGAAGAGTGTATCAAACTGGTAGCCCTTCGTATGACTCAGTACCCATGAAGTAGCTCTCAGTTTCAAAAAGGTTGGTGACCCCTGGCCTAGGCTATACATGTCAAGCTCTCCAATGATATGAGACTGAGACATAGGCTAGACATCACTCTTTTGCTAAATTAGCTGCTATTGTTAAGACACTGCCATGGACAGGGGTCCCCCATAATACAAATACGTATTTATATCTATGGGTCCCTCCTTGTGAGTGACGCATCTTCAATGTCTGGACGAAGATAATTAATTACGTTGGTTAAACTTGACGAAAGCTAACATTTTAGTCTAGTTTAAGCTAAAATGGCGTGTCCTTCAGGCCCCGTAATATGTATATTTTAAAAAGTTAACCAAGGAAGAAAAATGTGCAAAAGAAAGCGGTAAGACATAGGCGATTTGTTCATTTATGAAGAATATTTCACCTGTTAGTCCGTATATGTCTCATTAGCTAGATAGCTGTAAAGCAAGCTAAGATCATAGATAACAGCTAACTTGGATAACTTTAGCTAACTAAGCTAGCCAGCGGTTTTCGTTAAACTTTTTAAAAGCTCAAAATAATATTGAAAAGGATGCTCTTATAGCAGTATCAGGTGGAACCTAAATATATTTATTTATCGCAAACTATACTGTCCTGGGCATTCCTATGATTATTTGTAACTTTAACTAGCTAGTCAAGTTATTATTTCAAATGCACATAGGTAAGCCTGTGAGATTTCTTTTTAAAGCTCAAAAAACGTACTCTTATAGCGTTATCGGATGGAAGTTAATTACATTTATTTAACCATCTACAGCGCTAGCAAAATATACTGTCATGTGCCTGTACATTTATTTCTGTTACTGTGAGTAACGTTAAGTTAGCCAAGTTATGATTTCAAATGCACATAGCATAGGTAAAGTAGCCTATAAGTCTGTGGGTCATCCGATTTTGCAAAGGCTCAATTTAACGTAATGAACAGCTGAACATGCTGTACATATAGGGTGACCAGATTTTCAAAGTCTAAAACCGAGACAGGTCACTTTTTTGACAGGCACTTTGAAGCTCTATATTTAACCCGCATTTTCACTTCAGCATTTTAAAGAGACGAGACGTTGGCTGTGTTTGAAACACTATAGTGCACTATATAGTGTGTACGCCATTTTGTAGTGTTGTTCGAATTCTAAACTGTTAATTTCGTTCACTTTATAGTGAACGAAAAAATACCCACAATTCACCGTGATTTGTAGTGAACAGCGAATGTACCCTACAATTTATCCCGTCTACCACAATGCAATGCGGTCGTGTCATACCGTCATACATACACCTCCGTTTATGCCTCAAGAACAAAAGTTGAGCCAACAGCAGTAAAACAGAAACAGGAATCATGGTGGTAACGTTAGCTAACTGCTTTAGCCACCGATAGCTACCGTTATTATCGCTATGGGAGTTGGTGCTAGTCGTGAGCTCGTGAGTTATCCTAACGTTAGCACACAAGCTAGTTAGCTCACGACTTCCATAACGGTAGCTATTGGTGGCTAAAGCAGTGGCTAGCAGACAGCACCACAGTTGACAAAACCACACTTGCACATCATTAAAATTTCAACAATTTATTTGGGATTTAACATTAAAAACTGAACATGCAAACCCGATACTACCTCAGTACATTTCAACCTGTTGTCATGAGTGCTCGGTTTCTTTACGTGATACTGGGCGCATCCGCTTGCGTCACCTGAATATCCTGACTTTTTTTAACGCAAATGACGTTCAGTTGTAGTATCCGAAAACAGTTTGTCGTTCACTACATAGGAACACTATATAGTGAACACTATATAGGGAATAGGGAACGAGTGAGCGGTTTCGAACACAGCCGTTATCTGACAGTGACTGATATGATTTTCTTCTGAAGGTTGGTCAATGCGCATGCTCAAGGCAGTGGTGTACCAAGTACACAAACCCTTTACTTGGGTAAAAGTACAGATACCCTGATTACTCCATTAAAGGTAAAAAGTCCTTCATTTAACCCCATTTGCCTTTGAAATGTAGGGGAGTGAAAGTAAAAATAAAGGTAAAAATGGAAATACTTAGGTAAGCACAGATACTTGAAAAATGTACTTAAGTACAGTAATAAGTAAAGTAAATGCACTTAGTTAGTATCCACCACTGGCTCAAGGTGTACATCCATTATGCTCCCTGGCTCAGGGTCTATGTTATTGCGTTTTCTTCATTGGCTAAAAATCATAAGCGGGGCAATAGGCCTGATCTTGGACCAGTTGGGCAGAATGTAATCACAGCTGTGCAGAATGCGTCCACCGTATTACTACATCTTGGGGCAAGCTGGAAACCCGGACATTTCGGTACTTTTCAGCATTTTGTCAGGACACTGAGATACGCTGCTCAAAACCGGAACTGTCCCAGCCAATCCGGGACGTCTGGTCACCCTATGTACCTAACTCATTTTTATACAGAAACGATCCATCACAATTGCTCTCACCAGCTTCACACCAACACATGAATTCCCTGCAAGATTGGAGGAAACCCTTGATCCATCTCTGAAATAGGTACGTTAACTCAGTTAGGGCAGTCATATTTAATAGGTGACAGTTTCAGCGCAGTACAAGTGAAGGGTAAACTCACCTCAACCAGTAAGTGTAGTACCTGGTGAAGTGACGTGAGTTTCCCCCCTTCTCTGAAAAGTGCTTTGAGGTCATTAGATGAAAGGCAATAAATAAAGACATTATTATTATTGTTATTATGACTCTTATTCTTATTGTCTGTGCCCTCTGTAAAGTGTCGGCTAAAGAATCTTGATTGGCTGAATGGCCTGTTCCTGTCATTAAACGTCCGTATATACCAATGTAAATACATTTTTAATTACTTCTTTTATAAAGGAAACCGAAAGGAAATGGGCTCAAGCTCAACGGGGGTTAAAACAACAGGGATTTGATCACTCGCAGGGAGATTCTGGGATCTGTGTCAAAATATATATATCGGCTGGGAGTGACAGACCCACTGTGATGTAATGGATGTGTCGCGTTAACAGTAACGGTTTTCCTAAATGTACATATTGTGTCTTTGTATTTAAAATGTATACTAACATACTATGGACTACGGGCTACGGACTATGGGCGACAGGTGTCCCATCATTCTGTTGCTTTAGGTAGGCTACTACTTAATTTCATTCATTGCACATCTAACCTAGATAGCCATCATTACAGTGTATGTTCATCATAACTCCTGTTGTGGGAGGCTAATGCAGAGAGCGTGTTGTTAACCTTCGATATTAATAAGCAGGACTATATTCGGTGAACTGCTGCTTTGATTGACATAATCTCCTAATTTGTCCTCTGTTGCACCATAGCTGGACGTTACAATAGTCTCGCGTTGGTGGACCCGTTCGCGGTATTCTGAACGACATGCGAGGAGAGCTGCAAAGGAAGCTGTTTGGTAGTGGTGGAAATTACAAATCACTTTGCCGATTCAAATAATTTTGTCCAGTTCAGTACAAAGATGTGAATCACTGACTATGTGGCAGTATTTGCTTCTCACCCTGGAGTCATTCGGATTTGGCAGAACATTTAATAAATAGATTGGTTTGCTGTATAAGGAACCTGAAGCTGCGGTGGTCACCAATGGCACTATCTCACCTTATTTCTCGCTGGGGCGGGGCACCAGGCAGGGATGCCCGTTATCCCCTCTGCTTTTTGCACTGGCCTTAGAGCCACTGGTTGTGGCCATCCAGGTACATCTGAGAGTGAAGGGAGGGCACACCCTGTTTCATAGAGGTTGAGGTCATAGCTGTTGACAGTTCATAACTGATAGCGAGAAATATGAAGCAATTTTTTTTTTTTTTTATAGAATGGAAATTTTTATGCGTAAATATATTTGCTTCTAGATTTCCTATAATGGTATTTAGACATTCACTAATTTGCGGATCCATACATTCTACTGTAGCAAAGCCTGATCAGCTGCATCAAGTGTGCCCATCGACCGCTGCTTGGCCGTAGCCATTGCAACTGTAGAAACATGACGAGGTAGGCTTGTAGGTGTTACAGGTATCCTAGCAAACTCTAACCAGCCTTGCCTGTCAACCTTGCCTGTCAAGGGGGAAAGATGCCATCTCGGCATCGGTGCTAATAAGCTGAGCCTCTTTCAGAAAACAGCTCTCCAATGTTTACACATTTTTTTAATGTCTAAGAACACATTCTTACTGTCTAAGAACCTTTTGTGTTCAATGTTTCGATTTTTTTCTTCTTTTCGGTTCCATAGCTAGCTAGTGTCATTCTTTTATTTTTCTTCTTGTGTGCGGCTTGTGATAACATAAACTAGGTGGTGGACAGGAACAACTCGCGTCGGAGACTGGTGTGCCCGATGGTTGAATTGCAGCTTGTACGCGTTGTACGCTGTGAGGAGGTGCTTGTTTGTGGGGTTTTTTGTTAGAGTTAAGGTTTCGGAGCCCCTTTGTTAATCCATAGTGATGTATCAGGCCTAACCTTCTATACCTTCTCCAGCACATTCATTACAACGATCCCATTGAGGGAAGTACCAGCATCTTATTACAAGGGTGCAATGGCAGTGGCAAGCAGGAATTCAAACTCGCAACCATGTGGTAGTGATGGGAAAGTTTTATTTTCTTGTGCGTCATACCTTCCAGCAAGCAAGCCATTGGCAACACTTGTACGAAACAGCCCAGCAGGCAAGCATACAGTGGCCCACTAGCGGCCATGGCAGCATTTAGCAAATCTCCACTACAGTGGTCCGCTGGGGGCAGGACCATTCACCAACTGCTTTTGTCTTCTCTGGTGCTCATCTCGATTGCCTCGCCTCAACTGTCCGCTAGAGATGGCATGAACAAGTCCCACACGAGATGACAGTGTGAGTCAGTCATGATGTCGATCGCTCTGTACAGCTTTGTGTTTTTATAACTGCAGGAAATATCGTTAGGATCTCACCACCACCACAACCCCCACCTCCACCCCTAACTCACCCTGAGTGTGAAAGCCGCTGCTGATGGTGCTGTAATGAGTAAATGCTTTTAAGGGCCGGTGTTAGTCCATCTTCCCCGTCCCCCAGCCCCCCGCCCAGACACCATTTCACCTCTACATTAGAGTGAGAAATGCACCGCCGACATAGAGTTTAAATGGAAGGAAACATTAGACAATGCAAAGGAGTGCAGACTCATGCCAGAGGAGAGAGAAGGAATGCTCAATCTCGCAGGCCTTTGGGAGAGACCGAGGGCGTGTGCAGTGCTGTTAGCAAAACAAATAAACATTTCATCCAATACGAGTGTGGCCCTCTGAAACTGTAGGGCTTTGGGCTCAATCCTCCATTCAGAAGAAGGGCACCCTCTGGTGCCTGCTTGGCACTTATGCAATACCCGGGGATTGTGGGTAATGGCACTACAATGAAATGCTGTCCTGGCATTTAAAAATCAGGAGGTGTAGTCTCCATACATATACACAGACAGCCACGTGCACTCACTCACACACACACGGTCCGTTTCTCTCACAGTGCCGTTATTCTCTTCGACAAAAGACATCCGCTGGAGAGGACAGTACACTGCAGCTTGGGAATGATCCAGTATCAGTGAGGGAGTGAGAGAGAGAGAGAGAGAGAGAAAGACATGAGGAGAATGTAGTACAGAGGGAGAATGACACATACACGTACATACTATTTCTGTCTCCGTGTTGGTTGTTGATATACTTCAAACAGCGTAAGATCTTGTTCTTGGTGGTGTTTGATTCACAACTGCGGGGGTGCAAACTCACTCAAAGGAAGTGTCGTTCAAGAAGGTGTCCAGTGCTGTCCACTTCGCCTTAACCGGGGAAAGCTGGGAATAAACGGAACTGATACCACACAACTTTAATATATTTTCAAATATTTTTAAAAAAAGGAATAGAAATGTACAGTATGACTACGATTTTGTTAGGCTCAATGTCTAAGAACAGAACACCTTATGTTCAGTGTCTTGCTTTTGTTTCCCTTGTCCCAGTTATGCTGTCAGGCCTCCATCAAATCACACGCGTTCACTGGCATGGGATACGTGGCAAGAACTTGACTACCGAGCATGGGGCAAATTTTCCCAGGATGCAGAGAGGCCAACGTTATGAAGCATAACAGTCAATGACTACAGTAATAACAGGTCACAGGAAATGATCCATCTGTGAGAGAGGGAGGGAGGCACTGCTGTGGATTCCGATGTTTGTGTTAATAACCAGGCGGGTCGACCTGGCCAGTTCGGCCTGATCCAGGGAGGTGGGGGGGCTCTGTCACAATGCAGTCTTTGGAATGCTGTGGGCCGGGACACAGGACCGCCTTTGTGCCGTTGAGCCACGAGCCTCAGCTGGCTTTCACACGAAAGAGTGAGCAAGTCAGAGTGAGGCATACAAGTTGGCCATTCTCTCCTCTATCACAATATTAGTCTGTGGTGGTGGGGACACCACCGGGAGGTAGGGGGATCATGGGGGGGGGGGGGCACTTGTCTACAGCCCGCACCTTCTTCACCAGGCACTGGGTTAGCACCCACCCCCACTCTGCCCCTCCCTTTGCCTGATTTTGAGATTACATGTGTTTGAGATTACATGTGTTTGTGTGTGTGTGTGTGTGTGTGTGTGTGTGTGTGTGTGTGTGTGTGAGAATGGTGTGTGGGGGGGGGCTCCTGTCCCTGGGGGAGGGGGGTGCGGATCTGTTGGAGGTGTCTGGCCCAGCGTGAGGATCAGGGGCATGGGGCAAAACAATCAGGGTGAGGCTTCCAAATGTAGTCCCGCCCTTTGCCCTTCATACTCTCTGAACTTAGTTACTTTGCATGTCGAGCTGCCAGACTGACTGTGCCACCCATCCCATCCCATTCCCCCCCACCTGGCCCACACCCTGGTCCTGCTCTGTGCCCACAGGGCCGTGGTGAAAAGGGGAGGATCTGGGCTTTCGGGGGAGTTCCAGTTATGCTGGTGTATGTGTAATGTGCACAGTGTGAGCAAATGACCCTGCACAAGAGCATCTGCTAAATAAATGCTACACTGTCAGCACTGCTCCTCTCAAGAGTTCAACACTGCCCCCTTCAGGCAGCGAGGGAAACAGCCAACAAGGTTGTTCCTGGCCATGATCAGAATTTTCTCAATCCTGTCGATGAGGAGACTGGCCAGTTGCATTGTTTCAACCAAAAAGCAATGAGCTGGGAAATGTTTTCCATTGACCTCAGTGCCAGTGAACGCTCTCACAACACTGCTGGTACAGTGGAGCGACTGTTATCGGCTCGCTACCGCGTTACCTCATCACAGCAGCATTGGGAGAATGCCGGAAGGGTTGCCTGAGGGCACTTTCTGCCCATCGTGATAGACTGCGGACCGCCCAGCAGATTGAAAGCAGGCGTAACTAAACACTCAATCAATGAGCAGATCAGAAGAACGTCTGCCCTAAGCCTTCATGCCAAGTCTTTCAACCAGCCAGCTTTTGGAACCAAGCCCTTAGACCACATTTCTCCATATAGCACATCTCCTCCGATCAAGCTAGGACTCCTCAATGTGTGTTCTCCTTTATTTAGACCCATTTTGTAATAGTTAGTCTAAGCTGGTGTGGTCCATACCTCATCGATCATAAGCTATATTTCCTTCTATATGAATTCATGTGACTTTGGAGAGTCAATTTGCAATTCAATCAATAAAACTTTATTTGCATAGCGCATTTTACTAAACATTTGTCACAATACGCTTTTCAGCAAACCCCGTCCTGAACCCCCACAAAGGCAAGCCTAGGGCAACAGTGGCAAGTAATAACTCCCTAGGTGGAACAAATAGGAAGAAACCTTTGGAGGAACCAGATTCAAGAGGGGGAGAACCATCTTCCTCTGGCTGGTCCAGAATCTGAGTTTGTAATGACCAACAGTGGTCAATGAGTCCATATGCAAAACAACTCAATATGGGACTTAATTTTTTTCTAGCGGGCTGGAACAAGTGCCTGGCGGGTAGATGGCAGGTTCTGAAGATGGAGTAGGCTTGGGACTCGGGGCAGACGCACCAGCGGTGAAAGAAGGAGACAGAAATAATATAATATATGCCATTTAGCAGACGCTTTTATCCGAAGCAACTTACAGTAGTGAATGCATACATTTTCAGTATATGTGGCCCCAGTGGGGATTGAACCCACAACCTAAGCATTGCCAACGCCATGCTCTACCTACTGAGCCACAGAGAACCACAGAAACAATACGAGGAGTTAGAGAAAAGAAATACATGTGTACAATTGTGTGACACACAAAAGCCAAAAGCAAATGGATATTATACACATGCAAGTTTCATGTGGATATGCAAATTGACTTTACTCACTTAAGCTGCCAATGTCTCGCATTTTTAATAGGTAAACGGCTGAGGTGAATTTGCTAAGTGACTGGACTAAATGTGGATTAATAGGATGACTTCTAGAAACCCTTTCAATTCTCTGAAGTATAGCACATAACTTTACTGCATACAAATAGTCCACCATTCTCTTGTAGGAATAATTCTTTTGAATGTGAAGCCCACTCAAATGGTGTGATTCTATATATTTGGAGACAGCAATTTCAATGAAAACACCTGTCTAGAGACTGTTTGTGTTGTTCCAAGATAGTTTGTAGTACTACTTTGATCATCTACAGCAGGGTTACATCCTTGGTCCAGGAGGTGAGCGAATGAGTGAAATCAGGTGGTGTAGTGCTTGGCTGGAGCCTGCAGACACTGTGGCCCTCAAGGCCTGGAATTAAGTAGCACTAATCTACAGCAGTGGTTCCCAAACTTGGTCCTGGGGACCCACTGTGTATGCTGTTATGGTAGTTAGTCTCTTGATCAATTAAGGTTGGTGAAATGTATGTAAGTTATACGATCACCTTTTTCCTTAAACTTATTTTAACACTATGCGGGTTTAGCTCATTGCCAATTGCTCTGTCGTTGAACTTCATTTTCCACAAATGGTTTAGTTTTAGTTACCAGGTGTCCATACTTTCAGCAGTTTGGTACCCACTGATTTCACCTGCCAGTCTAATTAAATCAATAAAAAATTTAGCCTCCTTCTAAAGGAATCGCTTGTCGTACAGCACAATACAGAAAATGAGAGCATTAGTTGATCTGACTGATTTAAAGTTATTGGATGTGAATATGGGACATTTATTGTTCATGTCATGCATAGTTATTAACTACAATTAATATTAAGAACAATTAACAGCTTGTTACAATTCAGAGGTTGCAATTATGGTTGTAATGAAAACCAGCGTCCACAGTGGGTCCCCAGGTCAGGTTTGGGAACGGCTGATCCGGGGGTCTCCAATCTTATCAGAGAAGGGCCGGTGTGGGTGCAGGTTTTGGTTCTAGCCCAGCACTACAACACCTGATCTACGGTAAGCACAAGGATTGTGTGAATGGGAGCAACAGAACACCTTCATAGCGCGTGAACTGATGTTCTGGCGTGACAGAAAGTAAAGTGTGAGTACAGACTCATTTCGTTTTAATTCATATTTTTATTATCTTTAGATAATATTTTATAATCAGCATACATTTGTACCACATTCACAGTATTGTACACCCCAAACCCTTTGATTCATTAAATAATATAAATAGAAAGTTCCTCTGATTTCAGTTTGTCTCCGGTAGTCAAAGAGATAGAAGGGTCGTCTCCAGGATTCTCATATACAAATAAAGGTACAAGAATAATAAAAATACTGTCCATATTTTTATACATGTATAAAATGTTCTGTTATACAAAAATCTCCCAAGTTATTAAAAATGTCCCTTAACGTATTCTTTTTTCTTTTCATTTTTAATTATACATATACATTGAGTGAATATTAAAAATATAGGCCTATATTAGCGTTGTTCGGTATGTAAGTTTGGAGTGTGTGCAGTGTTGTCATGGATACCGGGAGGGAAGGGATATCGGGTGGGTCAGGGCGGACCTCGCCTGTGACACAAAAGCATTGTCAGCACACAGCAAATTGTTCCAGAGCTTCTGCCGGTCAGTACCTGTGCTTACCTTGCCCCCTCCCCTCATGTGACCCAAGTCTCTGACAGCCTCCTACGGTGATCCCTTAAATTAAGCAGAGAAAATCAGACCTCTCACGTTCAGACCTCAACCAAAAAATATAGTCGCCAGGAAGAAGATAATGGAAACCAATTAGTGACCTTTGACCTTTACTCTTCAGGGGTGGGGGTCGGTATTTCTCTGCAGGGAGTGGGGGGGGGAAGGTTGTTACTTTATTATGGGAAAGGAAGACCTATTTATAATAGAAACAAAGGTGAAGATCCAGACAGCATCCTGACATGCCCCATAACCCACATCGCCATCTCTCATTGCACCATTATCCTTGCGTCTTTCAGACACCTGCATGGCCTACGTCTCTGCTCTCTGAGTCGGTCAGAATGGTGGAGCGCAGAGTGCAAAGCCGCTTCATTTATTATGACTGACAGAGCCAAACCCGCCTGAGCGCACTGGCCATGCTGAGCGAAGTGCTCTTTTGGATCCGGTATGGAGTCAGTCAGTCAGACAGACAGAAGCCATTAGCCGGTTGCTAGGCCACTTGGGCCTGGTGCTTCGTGAGGCCCCCTGATGAGGCTACCACCTCATTCAGACCAGATTTTCCCCACGTTTTTCTCCCAATTTGGTGACCAATTATACCCTCTATTTCTTCAATTCACCCTCCCGCATTGGGAGAATGCCGGGAGGGTTGCCTGAGGGCACTTTCTGCCCATCGTGATAGACTGCGGACCGCCCAGCAGATTGAAAGCAGGCGTAACTAAACACTCAATCAATGAGCAGATCAGAAGAACGTCTGCCCTAAGCCTTCATGCCAAGTCTTTCAACCAGCCAGCTTTTGGAACCAAGCCCTTAGACCACATTTGTCCATATAGCACATCTCCTCCGATCAAGCTAGGACTCCTCAATGTGTGTTCTCCTTTATTTAGACCCATTTTGTAATAGTTAGTCTAAGCTGGTGTGGTCCATACCTCATCGATCATAAGCTATATTTCCTTCTATATGAATTCATGTGACTTTGGAGAGTCAATTTGCAATTCAATCAATAAAACTTTATTTGCATAGCGCATTTTACTAAACATTTGTCACAATACGCTTTTCAGCAAACCCCGTCCTGAACCCCCACAAAGGCAAGCCTAGGGCAACAGTGGCAAGTAATAACTCCCTAGGTGGAACAAATAGGAAGAAACCTTTGGAGGAACCAGATTCAAGAGGGGGAGAACCATCCTCCTCTGGCTGGTCCAGAATCTGAGTTTGTAATGACCAACAGTGGTCAATGAGTCCATATGCAAAACAACTCAATATGGGACTTAATTTTTTTCTAGCGGGCTGGAACAAGTGCCTGGCGGGTAGATGGCAGGTTCTGAAGATGGAGTAGGCTTGGGACTCGGGGCAGACGCACCAGCGGTGAAAGAAGGAGACAGAAATAATATAATATATGCCATTTAGCAGACGCTTTTATCCGAAGCAACTTACAGTAGTGAATGCATACATTTTCAGTATATGTGGCCCCAGTGGGGATTGAACCCACAACCTAAGCATTGCCAACGCCATGCTCTACCTACTGAGCCACAGAGAACCACAGAAACAATACGAGGAGTTAGAGAAAAGAAATACATGTGTACAATTGTGTGACACACAAAAGCCAAAAGCAAATGGATATTATACACATGCAAGTTTCATGTGGATATGCAAATTGACTTTACTCACTTAAGCTGCCAATGTCTCGCATTTTTAATAGGTAAACGGCTGAGGTGAATTTGCTAAGTGACTGGACTAAATGTGGATTAATAGGATGACTTCTAGAAACCCTTTCAATTCTCGTATAGCACATAACTTTACTGCATACAAATAGTCCACCATTCTCTTGTAGGAATAATTCTTTTGAATGTGAAGCCCACTCAAATGGTGTGATTCTATATATTTGGAGACAGCAATTTCAATGAAAACACCTGTCTAGAGACTGTTTGTGTTGTTCCAAGATAGTTTGTAGTACTACTTTGATCATCTACAGCAGGGTTACATCCTTGGTCCAGGAGGTGAGCGAATGAGTGAAATCAGGTGGTGTAGTGCTTGGCTGGAGCCTGCAGACACTGTGGCCCTCAAGGCCTGGAATTAAGTAGCACTAATCTACAGCAGTGGTTCCCAAACTTGGTCCTGGGGACCCACTGTGTATGCTGTTATGGTAGTTAGTCTCTTGATCAATTAAGGTTGGTGAAATGTATGTAAGTTATACGATCACCTTTTTTTAAAACTTATTTTAACACTATGCGGGTTTAGCTCATTGCCAATTGCTCTGTCGTTGAACTTCATTTCCACACAAATGGTTTAGTTTTAGTTACCAGGTGTCCATACTTTCAGCAGTTTGGTACCCACTGATTTCACCTGCCAGTCTAATTAAATCAATAAAAAATGTAGCCTCCTTCTAAAGGAATCGCTTGTCGTACAGCACAATACAGAAAATGAGAGCATTAGTTGATCTGACTGATTAAAAGTTATTGGATGTGAATATGGGACATTTATTGTTCATGTCATGCATAGTTATTAACTACAATTAATATTAAGAACAATTAACAGCTTGTTACAATTCAGAGGTTGCAATTATGGTTGTAATGAAAACCAGCGTCCACAGTGGGTCCCCAGGTCAGGTTTGGGAACGGCTGATCCGGGGGTCTCCAATCTTATCAGAGAAGGGCCGGTGTGGGTGCAGGTTTTGGTTCTAGCCCAGCACTACAACACCTGATCTACGGTAAGCACAAGGATTGTGTGAATGGGAGCAACAGAACACCTTCATAGCGCGTGAACTGATGTTCTGGCGTGACAGAAAGTAAAGTGTGAGTACAGACTCATTTCGTTTTAATTCATATTTTTATTATCTTTAGATAATATTTTATAATCAGCATACATTTGTACCACATTCACAGTATTGTACACCCCAAACCCTTTGATTCATTAAATAATATAAATAGAAAGTTCCTCTGATTTCAGTTTGTCTCCCGGTAGTCAAAGAGATAGAAGGGTCGTCTCCAGGATTCTCATATACAAATAAAGGTACAAGAATAATAAAAATACTGTCCATATTTTTATACATGTATAAAATGTTCTGTTATACAAAAATCTCCCAAGTTATTAAAAATGTCCCTTAACGTATTCTTTTTTCTTTTCATTTTTAATTATACATATACATTGAGTGAATATTAAAAATATAGGCCTATATTAGCGTTGTTCGGTATGTAAGTTTGGAGTGTGTGCAGTGTTGTCGTGGATACCGGGAGGGAAGGGATATCGGGTGGGTCAGGGCGGACCTCGCCCTGTGACACAAAAAGCATTGTCAGCACACAGCAAATTGTTCCAGAGCTTCTGCCGGTCAGTACCTGTGCTTACCTTGCCCCCCCTCCCCTCATGTGACCCAAGTCTCTGACAGCCTCCTACGGTGATCCCTTAAATTAAGCAGAGAAAATCAGACCTCTCACGTTCAGACCTCAACCAAAAAATATAGTCGCCAGGAAGAAGATAATGGAAACCAATTAGTGACCTTTGACCTTTACTCTTCAGGGGTGGGGGTCGGTATTTCTCTGCAGGGAGTGGGGGGGGGAAGGTTGTTACTTTATTATGGGAAAGGAAGACCTATTTATAATAGAAACAAAGGTGAAGATCCAGACAGCATCCTGACATGCCCCATAACCCACATCGCCATCTCTCATTGCACCATTATCCTTGCGTCTTTCAGACACCTGCATGGCCTACGTCTCTGCTCTCTGAGTCGGTCAGAATGGTGGAGCGCAGAGTGCAAAGCCGCTTCATTTATTATGACTGACAGAGCCAAACCCGCCTGAGCGCACTGGCCATGCTGAGCGAAGTGCTCTTTTGGATCCGGTATGGAGTCAGTCAGTCAGACAGACAGAAGCCATTAGCCGGTTGCTAGGCCACTTGGGCCTGGTGCTTCGTGAGGCCCCCTGATGAGGCTACCACCTCATTCAGACCAGATTTTCCCCACGTTTTTCTCCCAATTTGGTGACCAATTATACCCTCTATTTCTTCAATTCACCCTCCCCCATGAACCCGCCGCCCGTCTCTACGGGACAAGCCAGTACCCTGAGGCCGGCAACGAACCGCCTCCTCTTAGACAGAACTCATCCACCCCTTCCGCGCTTCCAGCCGAACGAGGCTCCTGGCCAGAGCCAGGCTGGCGCAGCTGGGGATTGAACCCCTGGCCACAGTGGGCAACCTGTACTCTGGGTGAGTGCTTTTACCATTACACCACCTGAGGCCCCCACAGCAGCATTTTAACTAAAACAGAATTCCGTTCCCCTGACAGGGGGAAAAAAACATATTGCAGACCATCCACAGATTCTAGTAGATCTGCTCAGCTGGCAACAATACGGGCAACATCTATTGTAAGCATTGTTCTGAAACTGCACTCTGCATTGTTTGGCTCAGACCATTGAAAACAAAAGAGGGGGTCCTGGCTACAGCGACAGAGTGAGCGAGCCGGTCTTGCTCCCGTAGAAACGTCTTGGGGGGGGGTGGCGTGTGTTAAGTCTGCGGCACTTCCCAGGATTGGTCTGGCACGGAAAGGGAGAAACCTGGTCAACAAATATAGCGGTTTCATGACCAGAATTTCCTTTCAGGAATGCATGCACACACACAGGTTACTAAGGCCAGACAGCTCTTGGTCCAGGGTCATACCTTTCTGGGGGGGGCAGTGCTGTTTTTGTTTTTGTATTTATTTTTTGCTGCCTGTATATTTTATGGAATCTAACACAAGGATGCAAGCGGTAAAGGAAGCATTTGGCATCACCTGTTGGTGCAATGACTTGTAAAGGTTAAACAAAAGTGTCAGCTGGACTCAAAATAAGCATCTTCAAGTTATCTGAATTAGCCTTAAGTCCATGTAGAGGATGCAAAGAGAAATCCTTCTAGCTGTCCCAATGCTACCTATATCGCATGTCATCCAAAAAGCCCCACGATTTTCACTGGACAGGGTTTTTAAGGAAAAAGAAAAAGGTGACACATTTAAGTAATGTGCAATGGCCTGTCCGGGGGTGGGTGACCCCCTGACCCCATGGCCTGACCTTGTGTCATGTGATGCATCTCCTTGTTCCCGGTATGATCCAAGGCAATGGATTTGTTTCTGCAATAAACTGCTCCTACCATAGCACTAATAATGAAGTCCCTCTCAGGGGGGCCAGCTGTGTGGATGGATAACATAGTCGTCATGCGTTAGCAGCACGGCCAGTCTGGACCAGGATGCTGGCTGTATAAATGCATGATTGAACGGCCATCTGATTCATCATTAGCTAGAGAGAGTGGAAGGGGCCGTTCAGATTCTGAAAAAGAGAGGGAGAGGGAAGGCCCTATGTCATTCACACACACACACACACACACACGGGCACACACATTCACATACACATACACGCGCACGTACACACTGCTATGGGCACAGGCCTTACACTAAATACTGCCGTCTTTCAGCATGACATCAGCTACCGGGATGCCCTATGACCAGCCGTCGCCACATTCTGACGGAGACCACATGACCTTGCGCCAACATTCAAACTCCTCCCTCCCTCCCTTCCTCCCTCCCACCCACCCCGTGCCACTGCTGTCAATCAAAACCTGGACCCACCCAACAAGAGAAATGGCAGATTTGTAGGCGGCAGATGCCTGGTGGCTTTTGGCTCCACCTAAACCACGGCCCGCCGTCTGCTCTTCCTTCGAACCTTTCGCGAGCGGCATCTGAGACGTGCGAGAGCTCAGGAGAACATCATGGGGGAGCGGAAGACTTGAGCCTGGGCCATCTACGGAGGGCGGGAAACGATAGTAGCGGAGGGTGGGTCAAAATTTTGATTGAATTCCAGTGGTTGTCCTGCTCCAGGTTCCGGCTCTGCTCCGTTTCTGCGGTTCCGGTTCCTAATAAGAGAACAGCGTCTGTGGTGCATAGATCGGGTCGATCGTAGGGGAGGGGGAGGAAACACAGTGGAAGCTGGAGTTTGGAATCACTCCATTGTCCAGGTGTCTGTATTCTACGCAGTGCATGTGGAATAGCACAACTCACTGACCACATGCAGTCAAAGCAATTGGTCAACTTTTTTACATTTGCTCTCAGAACTAGAGCCAGGCCAGTCTCGCACTGTTTCCTATTCCACCGCTCAGAGTCATGTTAACACAGTGAATGCAGTACTGTGGGCCAATGGACCAGTTGTCTCCACAGCCTACACTTTAACCTCAGCTTGGGGGACCAGATGCCTCCATCAATGGTCACTGGGATATTGGCAGAGGTGATAGTTGGGTGACCAGTTGAATATCAGTGTTTTTTGAAAGAGGGCTGTAACTTTTGGCATTACAAAAGCGTGTGGATTAATACATATGTTGTTGTGGGCAAATGTTTTTTTGTGGGTTTGTGGAGCTGGGGTTCACTGCATTCACCTCCAAAACCACCGGCCAATCCCCAAATATGACATCTGTATCCCAGTCCTTCATGCTACATTCTCACATTATTATTATTATCATTATTATTATTGATAAAAAAATAGTTATATTAGATTTTTCCTTCAGCCTCTAAAGCAGACAGTGTGTATGACTTGTTTTACAGAAAGAAAGACATGAAGTACCAATGACAGAATCTGTGTACTGAAGGTGCCTTTTCACAGGGGTCAGGGGTCAAATGTCCTCACTTGGTTGACCTTGGCTTGGTTTTGACACACCCACTGTGTTGTATTCCCATTCCTCCGGGTGGTGGAATGAGGTGGGGGGGGGTGAAGCCCAGACAGGTGAGTTTTGAAGCCATCCGATTGGTTGTCATGGTAAACAGTTAAGCAATAGGGTTCTTTGCGTGCCAACAAAAAGAAAGAATGGTTGCCATGACAACAAATTTATGTTGTTTTGTGTCATGCTGCAGAGCCATGAGATTTAAAAAATGTCTTTCACAAAAAAATGATAATGGTAAAATGAGAAACAAGCTAAAAATGTTCTCAGGGAGGCAACAACAGCAGGAGCGTGACGTGGAGAATGCGTTGTCTTTTCCCCCCACTGTGAGCACACGCTGTTTTAACATGCAGAGAAAATGGTGAGATTTACTGCGCAGCAAGTTCAAGAGTAAAAACCTCCTGCAAGTCCTCTCCTCTGCACGAACGCCTCACAGCGTTTCTCTTTCCCGTTCTGGGAGGAGAAAAGGGGCACATTTTATGAGATTTTGTGAGAGAAATAAAATGCTAAATGCTAATAAGGCTAGCTGAGTGAAAAATAAAAAGCGAAAGGCAGCCCAGGTTGTCAGCCTTCAGGATTAACCATGTGCTCCGCCCTGACCTCGCTGGCTCCGGCCTCAAATTCCATTCGTTTTAGATGCATGGAACAAACATCGGGCACTTTTAGACCAAAAAAATGGCATTGCTGTGTTTCTTGTGTATATATATATGCCTTTTCTGTGGTAGAAATGAGGTATTAATAAGTTTATTTCAAAAGTAGTGAATATTTCCAAGTGTAGTGGAATCCTGTTTTGTTGATTGATTGTTTTTGTTTCCGGTCGTCGGCTGAGCTGACTCCTCCCCCCTCAGAGGTGTTGGAGTGATCTGATAGGGCGGGGCGGGGCAGGGGCGGGGCCTCACAGCGTAATGACATTGCCGTCCTCGCGCATGCTCTCCTGGCTGCTGCTGACCCTGGCGGGGCTGCCGTTGTGCGTGGGGGTGTTGAGGGAGCTGAGGGAGGCCTTGCTGTCCGACAGAGAGCCGCTGTGCAGGGAAGCGCTCTGGGGGAGGGGCCTCGGCCCCGATGACGACGCGTCGCCGTGGCCGCCGTTGCCGTTGGTGAAGTGGGTGGGCAGGTACGGCGGCAGGCTGTCGTTCTCGATGATGAGGTCGCCGTCCTCGTCGCTCTCCCCCTCCGCCGTGCTGTTGCTGTAGTGGCTCACGCACTGGGAGGCGGGGCTGGGGGTGGAGTCGTGGGAGAAGCCCGAGCCCGAGCTGGTGCCCGACGCCTTGCTGCCGCGCACCACGTTGTTGCGCTGGTTAGCGGGCTTCACCGTGACGATCAGGTTGTGGCTGTTGGCCACCATCATGTCCGTCACCTGGTCGAGCGACTTGCCCGCCACGTCGATGCCGTTGACCTCCAGGATCTCGTCGTTGACGCCCAGCAGGCCCGTGCTCTCCGCCAGGCCGCCGCGCACCAGCCGGGAGATGAAGACGCCGGGGACCTTCTCCACGCCCTGCGGCGTGACCCGCACGCTCACGCCGTCCCGGATGTAGAAGCCCAGCGGCTTGTCGGAGCCGTGCTTGTGCAGGCGGACGCGCCGGTGCGTCTCGGGCAAGATGTCCACGTCGATGATGGAGGAGATCTGGCGGAAGTCCTGTGGCATGCCGATCAGCAGCGCCGGCTTGCCCCTCTGCTGCGTCGGCCGCAGCCCCAGGCCTTTCTTCTTCCTCTGCAGGGAGTTGGTGGCAAAGACCACGGGGTCATCGACATCTGTGGGACACAGAGAGAGTTCAGTTCACCTTTCGCATTAGTGCTACTACAGGCGTCTAGCTCAGGAGATGCCCTGGCCTGCGGGTCCAGCTCTTAAAATGACTGCGGTTTACGGGGCCTGTTCACAGGAACCCACCGTCAGATCGAGCACCTGTTCCTCACATGCACAAACATTCGGTCCTAAGGTACGCTTGACAGAAATGCAATTCCTGTATATTCAGGATTCAACCCCTGCCCGTTTCCACCAACAGGATACCCCCTGTGTCATAGTCGGAAAATTCTACTTGGAGGAAAACTCAGCAAACAAGATTTTGAGAAGCAGTGTCTGCACAGCTATGGATTTACAGTAGTGCAGAGATGTTATGCCAGCAACCGAGGGGAAATCTTACTGGCCGATTGGTCAGCACCAGAAGGTGTAGACAGATCTGATTGGCCATCATTTGCATTGCTTACTGAAATGAACAGATTAGAGAGAGAGCTAGATGTGAGTAAATGTGTGTGTGTGTGTGTATTGGAGGGGGGTTAATGAATTAAACTGTTTCTTGATCTCTCATCTCATGGCATATTTAATAACTTAAATGTACACAATCTCATCATCTCCGTACTGAATCAATTCTGCTGTGGCAGAAGCCTATTTACAGGAGTGGCTTAATCTGCTTATACGTTTCACATTTACACAGGCGACGCTATTTGAAGGTGACTTAGACCATTTTGGAAACACCAGGTACTCTGGAGCCATAGGATGTTCTGGGACACCAGAGTATTCTAGAACAATGGGAACGTTGTGGAATGCCAGAGTACTCAGTACAACATTAGGATGCTGTGGAACACCAGGGCATTCTGGAACGACAAAACATTCTGTAATGCCAGGCCATTCTAGATCAACAGCTTGTTCCGGAACACCATGTTGTTCTGTAAGAGTGGAATGTTCCAGAGCTCTGAGGTGTTTCAGAGCAGCTGGGGGCTGTTTCTGACAGCGGTGCGCCCTCTCACGCCATTACAGTGACTGAGTGGTTGTGTAACACGCGAGACACCCTGGTGAGCTCTGTGGGGGTGAGAAGGCTTTGCATCTGCTTTAATCTTCCACCTCCTCCCTCCCTCCTTTCTTTCTCCTCCTCTCTTTTGATCATTCACTCTCAGAGTAAAGGACAGATAGAGGTATCATTTATAGAGGCCTCATTATGGTCAATTTAAAGAGAAAACATTGCTTGCCACACCCTCAAAACACACAGACACTGATACTAAGCAACGCACACAGAGTCAGAGTGCTCCTGAACAGTGCTGGAGCTGGTGACACCATTATACAGGAGGCAGTGGCCCGGTCAGGGATAACTCTGCACGCCATTCCTTTCTGATGGAGGACAAACCAGCCTGAGGTCAGCCGGGTCTTCCCTGTCACGTGTGACGTTCTGTGAGCGGACAGCAGCCAGGGCAGCACTCGTCTGGGCCGGTTCTGACACGTACACCCGTCCCCTTCCAACACTGTCTCTGGGTGGCACATCCATACATGAGGCATCGCCGTGACTGCCGTTGCCGTTGGCAAAGCGGGGTGGTTAGGTAAGGATGCAGACTGACAAAGCTCCAATTTCAAGAGGTTCACATTGTGACTTTTGGCCACTGAATGGTCCATTGCCCAGGGTCAAACGTATTACACCCAACGTCCTGGTCTCTCCTTATTGGCTGCTGCAGCTGAACACGTGTCTTACCACAAACTAACTATCCAATCACCAGGTGTTTGAGGGGATTCCGATTGTGACAGAGAGGACACATGTCTCTGTGTTGCACGGTGATGGTTCTCTGTTGCACAGTCATTTTCACGTCTCTGTGTTTCACTGATAGTGATGGTTCTCTGCTCATGCTGGCTGTAGCATACAGCTAAGACAAAAACACTGTGCCTGTCATCAGTACTAAATCATTATTCATTTCTATGTGTCCCTTGTTCTCCATACCCCTCTCTGTCTTTGTCTCTCTCTATGTCTTTCTCTCTCGATCCATCTTGCTCCCTCAAATTAATCTTTCTATCCCTGTCACGCTATCCATCTCTCCATGTCCACTTCCATTCCCTCTATTGTCTATCTCTCTCTCTCTTTCTCTCTCTCCATCTCTTAGGACTCTGTTTCAGTACAGAGTGAAAGGAAAGATGAACGGCATCAGATGGTTGCCTGGATACCAGGTCACAAGCCGCTGCAGGATTAATTACACTTTCGGTTAACGATGCGGGTGAGGGTGGGGCGCGCAGGCCGGTGGACAGGTGAAGCAGAGGTCGGCGGAACAGCGCTCGAGACTCAGCCAGCACATGGTTAAGGGTCACGAGAGGGAATCAGATTACACTGGCAGATTTATGGTTTTTTTTAAACACATTACAGTTCAAGCTGTACTGAACCTCTGCTTTACTTCGCCTGAGGAATTACAGGGGAGACCTGTCCAGCTGGTGCAGGCTGATACGTATCCCTCCCCCTCAGCCTCTCCCTCTCCCTCAGCCCCTCCCTCTCTCTCAGCCTCCCCCTCTCCCTCTCCCTCTCCCTCTCCCCCTCTCCTTCTCCTCCTCAGCCTCTCCCTCCCCCATCAGCTATTTCAGTGATTTCTACAGCTTACTGAAATGTCACAATGCCCATGACAGGTTAGTGCCTGTGCAAGCACCCAGATGGATGTGTGTGAATATGTGTTTGAGTGTGTGTGTGTATTTGTGTGTGAGTATGTGTGTGTGTGTATCTATGTGTGTATGAGAGTGTGTGTGAGTGTGTATTTGTGTTAAATACAGTGAACTCTGCAGAAGCATAGCAGTCAGGGCTTGCTGCTTTTCAACAATTTGGCCCAAAACCAGCAGCTTCAGGTATGTGAGGAGACAGGACAGGACAGGAACGGCACCATTTGAAGTAGCTGCCCACTCAGCTCCAACCCCCTGTCAAATTCCCCCCTTCCCCTTTTCCCCTCGTCTACCCCAAGATCTGGCACCAGTGGGCACCCTGCACCCCACACCCATCTGTGTTCATCGGAGGGAGCGGCCTCCTTATCCTCAGCCCTCAGCATCCAGTCAAGACTCGGTCTGACGCGCGGGGATGTGAGAGAAGGGAATATCTCCGGTTCTTTTTTAAACGAGAGGCTTTGCTCATGAGACCGTGGAACAGGGAGGCAGAGATGAGGGGAAGACAAGCAGAAAGAAAGGAAAGTGAAGGGGTGGCGAGAGAAGGACGAGAGGTGTCATCAGAAAGAGCATGGCTTCGGGTTTTTATTGAATCAAAAATTCCAAGGAGAGGGAAAGCGGGCTCCCACCCCTCGGGAGTTTGGACCCTTTAGGCCCTGGGTCCCAGTCCAGCACCCTCACAACGAGGTGACCGGGTTTCACAGCCGGTAAACGTGTCCTCCAGTGACGAGATGCAGGCACAGCCTCCTCGTAAAGCCACCGGCTTAGCAATCACTAACAATCAGCCCATGGCAGTGCCAAAATCAACCCAATCAGCCATTTAATGGCTACCAATTATGAACGACTGCACGTCACCTCAATTCACGGAGTGGTGATCATGCCTACTGGCATATTTATGCATTAGGTTCAGCAGCATTTGCGATACTGTGTCAACAATATATTAATGTCTGCATATACAGTATATACTGTATATTCCATAAATAAAATGGAATCAGAAAAACTAGAAAGTCCCAATTATCTTTGATCCCCGTTAGAATGTTCATACTTCTCTGTTGTTCTCTCTTCTCCTCACTCACAGTAAAAAAACTAAACTTTTCATTACTTTTGCTTATTAGTACAGTCTTTGTCAAGTCCTGTCTTCTGTTCATGGATTTATTTAGGAAAATATGGAAGTTTGTGCAAAAAATGTATATGTGTACAGCGCTCCAATTGCCTGAACACACAAATGCTGTTCAAGGAAAGGCTATCAGATGTTGTTTCTGCAATTACAAGAATTGTCTAGGCTAATCCATTCAGTTAACATGATGATTTATTGGATCGCACCAAACCAATTATGATTGGTCGACCTCTATCAAACGAATCACTGCTTCATCACAGCCAGTTACCGTTGTCCAAGTGCAGGGAGGGGATTTCAACTGAACCGAAGGCTTCAAAACGCAGTCGCAGAAACTCAGTGGGCCCAACCCACAAAGCGCCCCTCCCCTGCTCACAGCTACCCAACATGCTTTGCGGTCTTCTGGGGAGCCGGTGTGGGCTGCCCTCTCTAGGTGACGAGCGGCCTGTAGCCCCTTGTACCCCAAGCTGACGGAACAGAGTCCACGCTTGGGGTGCTAGGGCTTTAAAAGCTCTGCGATACAGACATCCTCCTACTACGTAATCCTCAGGGGCGTCATGTCGGTTAACACGACACTGCAGGACCAGAGACCCAGGGGCTGTGTGTCTGAGCGCCAGGGGGTGGAGCACTGCCTCTCTCTCTCTCAGAATACTTATTCAGTACAAGCTGAAACCCGGGGAGTTCTGCAGTGAGTGCCCTTCAGGAATCTGTCGGTTCTGGGCATACAAGTGTCTGCGTAATGGAATAACATGAATACTAACGGTGTAGCAGACGGACAAAGACGGAGACGGGTGTGCATTATCAAAAAACACAATATTTGCATATGAACTATTGGGACTATTCACATCATTTCTGTTACTGCTATGGTTGCCAGTGTGCATTGTATTGTAATGATTTTTTTCGTTTGAAAGGCGTGAGATTTTATCTGCGTAATTATTTTGCGGTTCGTGGCTTTGTGTCACCTTTGCTTTATCAACACTTTCCTACATCAAGTCGAGGGAGAGAGAGAGAGAGAGAGAAAATATGTGTACAGCGGTGTTATGTGTATTATGATCACAATATTTTCCTATTATTTTCTATTTATTTTATCATTAATATTCTACGGTGTCACAATTCTCAATTATCCAATTATTTATTAAGACATAAGATGTCATACTTTGCTAAAAAAACAAAAACCCTCCGTTTGAATGCGAGGTTGTGGGCTCGGTCCCTCACCCGCGCGCACTGAGACGCACGGCGTAATGGACAGGGGTGCGCTGACGTCCTGCTCATCGTTAGCGCTCTGACAACTTTAACTCCCGAGAGTCGCGCTTGTTTACATCTGAACACGAGGGCGTGACGGACGACACCGTTAGAAAGGTTTCGCCGCAGGAGCGTGGCGCCACGAGCGTCGGCCGTCACCGTTTCTCACATTTCATTAATCACCGCGAGCTCAGCCACGGCACTTGATCAACGATGACAATCGTGCGCTTGATTAAATGTGAACTCTGACCCTCGCGCTAATCAGAGGTGACGGTGAACAAAGGACTCTGGTGAAGGACAGGCTAGGAGATTAATGCTATCAGACTGATGAACCATTGTGTGTGTGTGTGTGTATTTGTTTGTGTATATGTGTATAATGTGTGTATGTGTGTTTATGTGCATGTATAAAAATGTACGTGTATAAATGTGTGTGCGTGTGTGTATGTCCATAAATGTGTGTTTGTGTACGTATATAAATGTGTGTGTGTGTATGTCCATAAATGTGTTTTTGTGCATGAATGTGTGTGTGTGTAAATGTGTATGAGAGGTGTGCTTTTTGCCTGACTGTTGGAGCATGGCTACACCCCCGACCCCCCGTCTCCAGTCCCCCCCGTTCCCGTCCTTTCCCCCTGTATTAGTCTGGATAGGCAGGAGCCCTGCAGAGAAGGGAGAAGCCTTTCTTATTAGAGCTGGTTACAGGCTTGGTGGGGTGGGTGGAGCCTGACTCTCCTCCTGTCAATCAAAACAATGCCTTTGACGCAAGGCCTCCTCCCCATACTGCTTGAACCGGACTGCTGTGCAAAGGCTCACAGACACACACACACACATACATACATGCATACCCATGCTCACACACACACATACGTACACAGAGGAGACAAACACAAACACACACACATACATACACATGCTTAAAGACACACACACACACATACATACATACATACATACATACATACATACATACATACATACATACATACATACACTCACATACACATACACATACACACACACACACACACACACACACACTCACAGACACACACACACACACACACACATACATACACATGCTCACACACACACACAGCTTACACAAGTAAGTATAAAATCTGCCTCCTCCATCTCCATCTCTCTCTCTCTCTCTTTCTCTCTCTTTCTTTCTCTCTTTCTCTCTCTCTCCACAGCAGTCAGAGGGGTCAATGGTAATCACATTTTCCTGCCCCCTCTCTTGTAAGGCGCTTAAGTAAAGTGCCTGTGAAATTAGTCAAATTTTAAGAAACAGATCTCCTCGCCCCCTCCTCCCTACACTAAGGCAGCAGGTTGTGGATTCCAGAGATGACTATATACTGATAAATGAACAAAACTGTACATCCACAAGGAGTGTGTGTGTGTGTGGCATGTCTGAGATGAGGTACCAATGTAGGTTAATCTAAAGAATGCCTTTCTCTCCTGCACTGAGGGCAGAACTGAGTCACTAACCCTCACTCCGGCACTCAGACCCCAGGTCAGCAATGCTCTCACACACACACACACACACACACACACACACACACACACACACACACACACACACACACACACACACACACACACACACACACACACACACACACACACACACACACACACACACACACACACACACACACACACACACACACACACACACACACACACACACACACACACACACGCCACACACGCACACACACAGGGTTTTATTTGATGGGTCTTCCCCTGGAGTCTGGCTCAAGCCTCCCCACCCCCCATATTAGGACAGTCGCCTCATTATAGAGATTTTCCTCTGTTCCATATGGTCCCATCTCCTGCCCCCATCCCTGCCCTCCCTCTAAAGCAGGTCGAGACTAATTATAATAAGTGTCATACGTAACAGCAGTGTGCAGATTAGGAGGCACATACACACACACATACACACACACATATATATATATATATATACACACACACACATGCGCACATCTCAGGCATGCAGGCATGTTAACACACGCATCCATATAGATGGAAACGTACACAAGCACACACATACACCGACCTCCCAGCTATACCTGCGTGCGCCGTGCGACTCACACTGTCTCACGGAAACTGAAGGCACAGTCTCCACTCACCACTGAGTGTGTTTGTCATTTTCAAGCTGGCATTTACATTCCAGGAGAGAGAGAGAGAGAGAGAGAGAGAGAGGGAGAAAGAATGAGACGAGACAGAGCAAGAGGGCGGGATAGATGGACAGACAGAAAACAGAGAGAGAAGGAGGTGGATGGAAGAAAGAGGAGAGGGAGGAGTGTTCCTGTCCTCCCACCTGTCCCATTTCTGCTTGGCGGTGCAGGGCAGAATTCCAGACAGGGCCCCCTTGGTACCCATGCAGTGATGAATGGCAGCTATTTCTACTCTGCCCCCCCCAGGATGATTTATTTTCTAACCTGTGAGTTTATTATCCGTGTGTCCCTGGCTCTGTCAAACTCCTGTTTTTCAGAGAACTCCGATGGGGCACAGGTCAGACGGCCAAAGTCACGTTGGCCCTGCTGTTCTTGCTGTTGACCCCGGGTTTTGAGGGCCCGTGAGACATGGGGAGGGGGGCGGGAGTTCAGGTGTGAAATCGCACCGATCAAACACCGGTCTCGAGTTCTGTTTGCATGAAGGTTACTGGCAGAGGTGCCGTCCAGAGACGCAGCGCTCTGAGTGGTTCAGCTCAAACGCTGAAGCGACAGACGAGGCTGTGAACTCCTGACCGCGGTTTAAATCCCGGGCGGGACCCAGCCACCGCGCACCCCGGGGCCCCAGCGCTCCACCGGGGGGGTCGCCCCGGCACGAACACAGCCCCAGAACGTATGAGTCTCCTCAGACAAAACGGAAACAAATAACGGCACAACAAAATGAAGCCCAGTCTTCCGCCTGGGGCCCAGCTGCAGCTGAACATCCAGGGTGTACCTGGCCTCTCTGCGTCACATGCTTCAGCTCCACCAATCCGGGACGTGGAGAGGAGGGCCTAGAGCTGGTGGGCGTGTCGTCATAGCCTTGTTGCGACATTGCAGGAAAAACAAAGAAAAAGAAAAAGCACAAATACCAGGGACAACGTCGCTGTCGTGTTACAGAAACCCTGCGACAGAAAGTCAGTGGGTGTTACTGCACGAGAGCGCGTAGAAGCCATGGACTCTCCATGCGTTTATTGCGACTTGAACTTCACTTAAACTAGCTTTGCAGGTCTTCACAAGAGACGACAGGGAAGTTAACATCTCAAAGGACAGGGAGTAACATTAGTGCAATAAGTTTAAATGTGCACACACCACACACGCACGCACGCACGCACGCACGCACACACACACACACACACACACGCACCTACACCTCCCCCGCACCATGTTCATTTATGAGGAGATACAATCTTTTCAGGAGCTTCCCCCCACCCCGAAACATGACAAATGTGAGACATTCTACAGCAGCCGCCCATCCAATGAGGCCTCATCTTGTTGCCGTTCGTTACAAGCTTCACGGTTCACGTTCTCTTTGGAGCGCGAGCAGCGTACGCTGATCGACACGGATTCTGAAACCTCTCAGTGCCGTGCTTCACGCTGCGTTTGTACGCGTTTCCCTGAAGGCTACTTCACATTCCGTGTCCGTTTCTCTGAAAGCCGACACTGTGTTTTGTTTATGAGACGCGCTGGCAAACGCTGCCCTGTGTGGAGGGAGGTGGGCGCAGCATGGCGATGACATCGCCACAAGCAGGAGCCCGGGGGAAAGCAGCCAGTTCCTTGGGCAGGGCGGGGCATTGTGGGTAAACGCTGCAGCGCCCGGGGGCATGTCCGTTTGATTTACTCAGCTGTCTCCTTCCCCAAGTAGACCGCCTCAATCAGCGCCAGTGTCACCAAGCGCACCGTCACAACGCATGACAGATGTGTACAGCACACCCTTCCATCCAATTACATTTCACACTGCACCTGCCCACCTATGTAGCTGGATATTTTACTGAAGCAACTCCGGCTAAGCGACTTGCTCTAGGGTACAACAATGGCTCCCCAACCCCGGCCCATCCCCACCCCCTGATCTGAACCTACAACCATGCATCACATCCCCCCCACACACCCCCATCCCGCCTCTGTCCTGAATGCAGGAGCCGTTCTGAGGAGAATGCATTCCTCCTCAGAATGGCTGCACTGTTGAGGGTTTAGAATTAGGCCAAGTCCTGGTTCTTTGGTGCGATCGGCATTTTTGATGTCCGTCTCCAAGACGGAGGAATGTTCTACCCTTGCTGTGTTGTGGAACTATTTTCCAGTTGCGCGGCGCTTGGTGAACGAGTCGGAGCAGGCGGTTTAGGACGGGGAGGGGCTCAGAGGCTCTCTGCAGGCCTGTCTCCCAGGCAGTGGAGCAGGTGCTGGCAGACCCCGGGAATTTCAGAGAATATCTTTGGATGAAGTTAATAACCTGGCAGCTCTACTGAGGAAGAGAAGGGAGGAGAACCAAACGCTGTGTGTGTGTGTGTGTGTGTGTGTGTGTGAGTTTGTGTGTGGTGTGTGTGTGTGTG
>JAINUG010000003.1:13257253-13339753 GCA_029706075.1 Aldrovandia affinis
GTAGCAGCAGCAGTTAAATATAACCCGGAATGTGGAACCGGTCTCCCCATTCTACTGTAGGTATACAGGTAACTGCCAAGGAAAGGAAACACCAACAAAGTGTCTTAATAGGGCATTGGGGCACCACGAGATGCAATAACAGCCTCAATGCCCGTTGGCATAGATTCTAAAAGTGACTGGAACTGTATTGGAGGGATGCAACACCATTCTTCTGCGAGAAATGTCATAATTTGGTGTTGCGTTGATGGTGGTGGAAAACGCTGTCTCAAGCACCGCTTCAGAATGCCCCATAAGCGTTCAGTTGGAAACGGGGAAATGGACCCCGCACCACGATAGTGCCGCCAGAACCCTTCATTTACTCGAGCATTTCCTTTTATTTTGGCAGCTATCTGTGCATTGCCATGCTACCTCATCGCTAAAGCCCCCGTTCGCGGTCTCTCGTCCTGGAGCGCGTCGCACACGTCGGGCCGACGCATCACATGCGAGCGTCTGTGCGTTCAGCGGGCCCCGCCGTGCTGATGAATAAATGATCGAGGAGGAAGGTCCCCCCCTGTTCAACGCGCTGAGCTTGTGCGCGCTTCACTAACATAACATGAAACATAAGCCACTCGGCAGACGCTTTAATCCAAAGCGACTTACAGTGGTGAGCGCGTACATTTTTCAGCATGTGTGGTCCCACTGGGAGTCGAACCCACAACCTAAGCGTCGCCAGTGCCATGCGCTACCTACTGAGCTGCACAAAGAACAAAAAAGCACGTGGTTTGTCCCCGACAAACGTCTGGCCTTTAAACGCCATCGCTCCTGGTTATAACTGGGGGACAATAATGATGGTTACACAATGCAGCTCTCTGCTCTCTGCTCGGCTCATTGTGGGGACTGCACTGTATCTTAGTCACGTCATACATAACAGTGCTTTCTGTGATCCCACAGTGTGCGTGTGTGGGCATGTGTGTTTACTTTAAGAGTATATGTGTGTGTGTGTATGTGTGTTTGCCTTAAGTGCATGCGTGCGTGCGTGTGCGTGAGACATAGACAGAGAGAGAGTGAAAGGCAAAGCAGTGAATAAGCTCTGCATGACCCCAAAGGGTAGAATTGTAAAATGGATAAGGAGAGAACAATCTCCACTCCCCCTACGCCTCTCTTCTCTCTCATCAGCAGCTCAGTGTCTCTCCTTCCTGTCGAACGGGTCAAGCCCCAGGTGAAGTCTCTAATCTCTAGCCTTTAATCTATCTGATCAAATATATCTGTAAATATAGAACATCTCAGAAAGAAGAAAAAAAATCCTTCTCCTGCCAGAGTCTTAAAGCTCCTCCCCCACCAGGGACAGAATGCTTTCTCCCACCTCACCTCTCTCCCACTTTTAATCCTTCTCACCCCCTTCTCAATCTCCCCTTTCCCCCACCCCACACTCTCCCACCCGCCTCCCTGTCCCATGGAACAAGGGCTCAGCTGGTCCAGTTCTGTCCCATTAGTACCCCCCTCTCCGCCCAGGCACCCCAGGGGCAGCCAGTCAGCTCCATCACCCTTTTACTGGCTTTCACTGGATGCAGAAGAGATCGTCTCTGCATTATCAAGGCTTCAATGGCCACCGCCCCTGGTCCGATCCCCCCCCCAGACTTCCCCAGTCCAGGCTGTGGGTGCAGTAAAGGCCCAGAAGGTGGCGTGTGTGTGTGTGTGCGGAGGGGTCAGAAGGAAGGGTCAAGGGCGTGCTTCTGGAAGGCCGTGAGGAGTTTGGGGAGGGTTGCAGCTCGGCCCTGTCCGCCTGTCCCCTCATCGCTCCCTGGATCGCCCCTCTCGCTCTGCCGTAGATGGCCGTCCAGAGGGATGATCTCACACTAAAAGCCCAATCAATCTCCACTCTGTGGCAATGATGCCCCGGTCAGGGCGGGGGGAGTGCTATCGGTCTCTGACCGCTGGCGTTAAATTATCCTGCCAGCATGCATTGTCCATTAGCCAATGGAGCACCTCTCCTTTACTGGGAGCCCCGCCCTGCTCATTGCCCCTCCAATGATTAACAAGACCCACCTCTACGGCCACACGTCTCCTCCAATGAGGAACGGGTCCAGTCTCTACAGCTTCACGTCTACTCCAGTAAGGAACAAGCCCAGCATCAAGTCTCCTGCAATGAGGAGTCCAGCCTCTACAGAAAGCCCCAGTCTTGATTTTAACTAGGCTCCTCACATTATACGATATTTTTCTGCGCTGGGAAACATTTACATGATCGTTTTCTTTCGTGAGCCGCATATTATTGTGATAAGACCTAGACAGTGTGGCATGATAAGAGGCAGCACACAGCCAGAGGATTAATCACACTCATTTAATCTCTTTTTTTCTTCTTCTTTTTTTTTAAGCAGATGAGGCATGTTCCTAAGACTAAGGCAGCAATGTACACCACAATGGGGGAAAGCCATGACCCAGCCAAGACCCCCCCCACCACACAAAAACACCTCCCCGCTCCTGCCAAGCAGCTGCCGATCATCTTCAATAACCGGTGTTCCGCCCCCTCCTCCCTATAATTTGACATAGACCAGACCTGCTTTCTGCCAGCCAGCGTGCCCTCCCTAGCCCCGCAGGCAATACGGGCATGACAGCTACTCCTTCCACCCCCCTTCCCCCAAAACACACACAGGAAACCACCGGGTTGATGCCGTCTCACCCTCCCCACCCTCCACGAGCCGGCCTGTGTGCACTGTTTATCCGTGTATGTACACAAGTGATCTTGTCCCGGCCCGCTCCATCTCCCCTCTCCCCTTCGCACGGCATAGCAGCTCGCCTCTGCGCAGGCGGGCTGCTGGTGAAGCAGCGGCCATGATGATGGTGGCAAATGGGGATCAATTACGCGCAGGAGGGCTATTAGCATTATTCATGAGGGGAGCGGGCTGAGACCAGAGACTGGTGGTGAAAGCAGTGCCAGAGGGGGCTGGAGGGAGCCTGAGAGAGACACTGTGGATACACAGGGCTCCTATGTGGATCACTGTTTCTGGAGCCAGCTGCAGGACTCTCTCTCTCTCTCTCTCTCTCTCTCTCTCCTCAGACACACAGTGTGCTACTGTCACAGCTGCAGGCACTCAGGGACAGTCAGCCAGGTATGGAGGGACAGCTACACTGCAAAATGGCCAGTCCTAGCTGAAACCAAGGGTGTGTGTGTGTGTGTGTGTGTGTGTGTGTGAGAGAAAGACTGTGAGTGTGTGTGTGTGTTTGTGACAGTGAGTGTGCACATGTGGGTGTATGTGTGGTGTGGGTGTGTGTGTGTGTGTCAGACTGTGGGTGTGCGTGTGTGTGTGTTTGTGACAGTGAGTGTGCGCATGTGGGTGTATGTGTGTGACTGTGAGTGTGTTTGTGTGTAGGGGGGAGCATCAGAGCCGAGGGTGTTCAGTAACCGTGTGAGATGGCACAAAAACCCTGACACAGCTCTGACACATGGCTGCTGCGACACATTTGCTTGCTTGCACCTGACCGCTGAGGTCACAAACAGCTCGGGAGGAAGTGGCAAGGCAGACTCACTGATAAGCTTTTTATTGCAACCCAGCAATGTTTACACAGAAAAGCTACCGGTTCTTCATTTTTACTTACCAAGTAATCACAAATACCAGAGTGGCCCAAAATGAAGGAGACCAGCAGAAAATTGACTTTTGGAGGGATTTTTTTTAAACTCTGAAGAGCTTACGAAGCTTACGAGCTTACGCATACCAAAGAGGCATGCACAAGACAAAGACAATAACTATCTCTCGAGATGTAGAACAATTCACAATTAAACCATTTATGCCTTCTGGCTTGGCCCTGGGGGGCGAAAGTGACTCAGCAACCTGTAAAACAACATGATGTTTCTCTGCGTGAGGCGAGTCTGTTTCTACCCCCACCTCTACCCCCACCTCTCCCTTTTGTGCTGTGACCCTGGAGGAACCCAGGCCTGTTGGGTGGTCAACCAGTCTGCTCTGGTCTAAACCAGACCTGGTCAATCTGAACCAGTCTGCTCTGGTCTAAACCAGACTCGGTCAATCTGAACCAGTCTGGTCCGTTCTAAACCAGACCTGGTCAATCTGAACCAGTCTGGTCTGCTCTAAACCAGACCTGGTCAATCTGAACCAGTCTGGTCCGTTCTAAACCAGACCTGGTCAATGCCCTAGCGACAAAGCTGTGGCCTGGCTCCTCCTTTGTTGTTCAAACTGAAATTCCAGAGTAGCGCTTGTTTTTTTAATTTTTTTGTGACGTGACAGGGGGTTTAATATTTTTTCTCCCCAATTTGGAATTCCCATCGTTCCAACGTCAACTTCACTAAATTCGTGGGGGTGAGCCCCTAAATCGTGTGAACCCCCTGAACCGTGTGCAGACAGCTACTTCTGCTTTACGCTCTGTGGCCCCCGACTGAGCTGCCACAGTTACTGCCCCCGAGATACCTTAGCAGATGAAACCCTCCCTCCCTCCCTCCCTCGCTGGGCAGCGCTGTAGGAAACCTACGGGACCCCTGTCCACAGTCGACACTGGCACGCTCCAGAAACGACCCAGGCCGTGTGCTCCATCACTGCTCTGAAACTCAGCAGGATGCGCCATTCAGGAGACCCCTGACACTCGCTTAAAAACTCGCTTTATTCCTGTCTGAAAATTGAGCATGAAAGGCGTCAGAGCTGATGTCCACTGCAGTGAGAACGCGCATATTTCCCTGCCACATTCCTGCAGAACCGGCTGGGCCGGTCTTCAGCTGCTGTTCTCTTTTCTCTCCCTCCTTTCGCTTTCTCACGCCCGCCTCTCCGTGACCGTATCCTAACTCCCCACACACCAAACCGATGTCCCCTCCCTCCGTATCCAGTATCATTGTTATTGCTGGTCCACAGGCTGCACCACACACATCAGGTGCTCACTCACTACAACCGCTAATCCCCCATTCTGACCCTCCACCCTGCGCATTCACCACCTCCTCCTAATCTCTTACCACATATGCCACAAAACCAGCACAACACTAAACCCCTAACCCATACACACCCCCACTCCCCAAAATCAACACAACACTAAACCCCTAACCCATACACCCCCACTCCCCAAAATCAACACAACACTAAACCCCTAACCCATACACACCCACTCACCAAAATCAACACAACACTAAACCCCTAACCCATACACAGCCCCCCAGACCAACACTAAACACTAAACCCATAAACCTATCCAACAAAGCCAATGCAACACTAAACCCCCCACCCCCAGTCCAGTCCACTCATTAGACCCCGCCCCAACATCCGGGTCTTTGTGGTTTAGCAGCTGGAACATCAGGGCCATCTGTGAACAGCAGGAACAAATCCGGCACCTCTCAGGCTATCATTAACCCCCCCGTGGATGTGGATTAAAAACGCAGACCAGAATTTGACTGTGGCCTTGTTGCGAGAGCGGAGACCCCAATTTAAAAAATCAGCGGAGTTCCTCTGAAATATTCATAGCCCCTCCCATAATATACTGTAAGTCTAATCTTCAGTACGAACACACACGCACACACACGCATACACACACACTCGTAGCTCCGCACACGCGCACACACACACACACTCATAGCTACACGCACACACACACACACACTCTCATAGCTGTGCACGCACACACACACACACTCATAGCTCTGCACACACACACACACAGTCGTAGCTCTGCACGCACACACACACACACTCTCTCATAGCTGTGCACGCACACACACACACACTCATAGCTCTGCACATATACACACACGCACTCGTAGCTCCGCACACACACGCACACACACAGACACACTCATAGCTCCACACACACACACACACACTCTCATAGCTGTGCACGCACACACACACACACACACACACTCACACTAGCTCTGCACGCACGCACACACACACACACACACACACACACTAGTTCTGCACGCACGCACACACACACGCACACTCGTAGCTCTGCACGCACACACACACACACGCACACTCGCAGCTCTGCACGCACACACACACACACACGCACACTTGTCGCTCTGCACGCACGCACACACACACACTAAAGGGCGTTCCTGGCACTGAGGGGTAGATGAGGCTGTATCCTCCTCGGTCAGGTCCTTCGTAGGGAATGGTTCTACTTCCCTCTAAGCAGGGCTTCATTACACAAACCCTTTGGGGCGAAAGCCAACAGGATGCACAGTGAAGAGAAATGGAATCATGTCAGGGCTGTGAAGGGAGGGGGTGGTATTGAAAAGTGGGGGCAATCTGCGGTTACTTCTCCTCAAAACACAAACATTTTGTATTCATAAATAATTAATTGTTGCAGAGTAATTATTGTCAGACAGGTAAGGTCTTATGATGTTGTCAGCCAAACTGGGCTGTGGATGTTGTCAGCCAAACTGGGCTGTGGATCCTCACCACCAAGACTAACATGGTGAAGGTGGAGCTGAGGGGACAGAAGAGACCGCTCAGTGTGAGGGACAGAAGAGAGACCGCTCCGTGTGAGGGACAGAAGAGAGACCGCTCCGTGTGAGGGACAGAAGAGAGACCGCTCCGTGTGAGGGGCAGAAGAGAGACCACTCCGTAACAGCACAGCATTACAGAAGGAGGAGGGATCAGTGGCATGAGAACTTTCAGCAAGCTATCTCTGTCTCCATGAATTATAGATGCAGTCAAGGCAATCTGAGAGCACTCATCAAGGTGTGTGTGTGTGTGTGTGTGTGTCCGTGTGAGGGGACAGAAGAGTGTGTGTGCGTGCATGCATGCGTGTGTGTGTGTGAAGCTACGAGTGCATGTGCATGTGTGTGTCTGGTGTCCGTGTGTTTGTGAAGCTACGAGTGCATGTGGGTCCACAACACCAAACCTCGGTCAGTTGCATCTTGAATTTGGGTGTTCAGAAAAATGCCCCGCTGTTTTCCTGCCTCCTGTACCCCCAGTAGTCAGGACACCTCTCATCAAGATTACACCCCCAGGGGCCACTGGAGGATTTTGGTGACGGGATTTAGCCACACATGGATTTAGCCACACAACAGTGAAGCCTCCCCCCACCTCTTCACCCCAGGGTCCTGACAATAGACACAGTGCAGGGCCAGGCCAATGGGAGGTAACCAATTTGGGGCTGTGTTTTCATATATATATATATATATACACACAATATATATTCTAGTTTCTTCTTTTTAATTAATGCTCAGAAATTGAGACATTTCTTTTCACTTGGAAGCCAAAATGTGTGAATAAAGGTGGAAAAGGTCTGATTGAATGTTTTAATTTCAGGCTGTAAGGCAACAAAAGGTGAAATGTTTGACACGGGGTGTAGACCTTAAAGGGGCACTGTATATATCATTGTGCAGGTGTGTGTTTATCAGGCATTGTGCGTTATTTGTAGGGACATTGTTTTTCCATTTCCCCTTTCTCTCCTCTCTCTAAACCATGGACGGAGAAGTTTATTATGCAGCGATATGAGGGAGCGTGCGTGGAGGATGTATGACTGATTTATTTCCTCGTCCACTGAGATGAAAAGATAAAGAGGGGAGAGAGAATGAGGAAACCGTGTCCCGTCATGGATCCCCATAGAGCTGATGAGCACGCTGCCCCCACCTCCTAATCCCTCCCTCCATCTCTCTCTCTCTCTCTTTCTCCATCCATCCATCTCTCTCTCTCTCACCTCCATCTCTCCTTCCATCTCTCTCTCTCCCTCCATCGCTCCATTTCTCTCTCTCTCTCCCCCCCTCCATCTCTCTCTCTCTCCCCCTCTCTCTCTTGGTCTCTCCCTCCATCTCGCTCTCTCCCTCCATCTCGCTCTCTCCCTCCATCTCTCCCCCTCCATCTCTGTCTCTCTCCCCCTCTCTCTCTTGCTCTCTCCCTCCATCTCTCTCTCTCCCTCTGTCTCTGTCTTTATTCTCAGGACCACAGTGGACGCAGTCTCATTATCCTTATTACTCAGCTCCCTGGTCTGTGATGAGGTGCGAGACCCCCCCCCCCCCATGACCACACAAGTCCCCCATGCCAGCCTATGCCCCATAGTCCCCCAATCCCCAACACATAATACTCCACCAATCTAAGTTATAATGCCCCCCCATCCGTTTCCCATCCCCTTGTATTACACTCCACCCCACTGCTTATTTCAGCAGGACCGTATCCACGTCCCCGTACGGGCCACGCTTCACAGCCGTTAGTCAGAGGCAGGGGCCCGGGTCCAAAAGGGCCCACAGTGGCCAGCTCTCGGCAGAGCTGCCCTGACCCTCACCAAAACGTCTCTGACAAAATGAGACGGGGCCCCTCCGCTCCGCTCTGTGTCAGACACGCTTCTCGGCGACAGGGTGGCTAGCAGCAGCAGGTCTCTGGCAGCATGGAGGGGGAACGAGTGATTTGTGCTGCACAGTGGCCGTAAAGCCACCAGCCACAGACGACCATACGTCTCAGGCTCAAAATCTGCCCGGTGTGCCAACGTCTGCCCATTCTGCATGTACCGTTCTTTGTCGGCTTTCTACCACTGAATCAATCAGAGCACAGGAGCGTGCAAACCGAGGACAATTTAAGCATCTGCCCCAAAGTAACACTTTGGCAGAAAAGGTACGGACAGTGCTTTCAGTGTTAATTATCCAACAATGAAGGGAATCATGCAATTCAAACTATTGTAAAATAATCTGTGAAAGCGAATGTGTAAAGCTTACACTATGAGCCGTGGTCATGTTTTAAAGGGTAACATTGCTCATTCTGGGTCTGCCCTGTTATCAGCCTTGTTTGCAGAGCGTGAAGTATGGACAAAGTTTTTTTTTTTTTTTTATGAAGATGAGAGCAAAGAAAGGTTGCTTCACTGCATTCCAGAGTGTTACGTTTTTTTAAATCCACGCACAGACGCCATCTTGGCGTAGGGCCTTTTACATAACAAAAACATTTGGTGCGATAAACAAACCACAGATTGCCTACTGAGGTCACTAAAAGCAACCGTGCTATGCTAATGAACCAGAAATAGCAGGAATTACACTAACGATCTTTCGTAACCAATAAGCCGATCAAACTAAAAAACAAGCTGGGGCTTTTGTTTTTTCTGAAATCCACCACATCCACAGCTATGAACAGTCGTTTGCAGTTTTTTCTATTATTTTCGGCGGATTAACATTTCCCAACGAATTGCACCAATAGATAAAACTAACATCGAGGGTTTGTGACTCATTCCCAGAGGACATCGTTATGGAATTTGCTTCAATTAAGTTGCGTTGACCGCAACGTGACAATGTGGGGAGGGCACAGAAAGGGGGGAGAGGGGGGCGAAAGGAAGAGGGAGAGAAAGGGAGGGATATAACGAGAAGCGGGAAGAGAGAATGAATGTGGGAGACAAAAAAGAAGAGGTGAAATGGAGGGTTGAGGCAGAGCCAGAGAGAGAGAAAGGAAAAGTTATGAAAAGAGAGATGGAAAGAGAAGGGGGAGGGAGAGAGGGGTGAGTCCAAGGCATGCTCTGCGTCATGGGCCAGATTAAAGATAGGTGCCCAGCCCTCAGCTCCATCTCCCCCCAGCACGGCTGTCAGCCTCTGCATTCCTGAGGCCTGGCAGGGAGCCGAGGCGGGCTACCCACTGGAACAGGCCAGGCCTTCCACTGATCCAGGATCAGCTTACCCCAACCCTAATCCCTAACCCTAAGCAGCTCTCTGCCAGCCACCACTCATTCCAGTCCCACATGCGCGGTGCCACCGCTCCTCTTGGTCACGCAAGTGGCGCATTCTCCTCACCCCTCAAACCCCTCCTCCTCTACCAAGACAAAGCACTCCTCCCCCTCAAATCTCTCTTCACCCCTTGCCCTCAATTTCTCCTCTCCCTTCAGCACTTTATTCCATCTTATTATTTCATTAGGGCCCCAGGCACCTCTTCTCTGTCCTGACCCCTCGGTGGTGGAACGATCTTCCGTACTCAGCCAGGACCGCGGAATCACTGCCCATCTTCCGCAAGAGACTCAAAGCCCACCTCTTCAGACTCCACTACCACTGAAACCTGTACATCTAACTAATTGTCATCACCACTGCTTACATGTTTAATACTGCTTTTCGTATATGTATCCCTGTTTAAAACTTTCTCAAACAAAAATCTACTAACCTTTTCTTTCCCTGTGTTACAGGTATGGCATGCAGCTGCCAACAATGATGTATATTGCCGTATTACTGCACTGATCTCTTGCGCGAACAATGATTGATCATACATACCTAATACATGATGTATTAATGCACATCTTGTAAGCCGCTCTGGATAAGATAATCTACTAAATGCTTCAAATGTCAAATGTAATCTTGTAACAAAAATGACAACAACCCTTGGATATTGGATTATTGTGGAATAATAATATGCTATATTGTGCTTCCCTCCATATTGTCTCGTGGACGCTTTGTATCTGTGTATGCCACCATCTTAGCCAGGTTCTCCTTGAAAAAGAGACGTCAATTTCAGAGGGGTTTTCTCTCCTGGACACAGGATAAATATAACGAATAAATAAAGTTATGATCATTATTACAGCCCTGGGGTGTGCTCTGTGTCCCACAGAGACGGGCCTGCAGCTGTGCTGCCTCCTCCTGCCTCCACACCCTGAGCCTGACCTCCAGACACGGCTGCCCTTATCTCCTGTTTACCTCTCTCTCTGGAACTTTCTCCATTCCACCGGTCTCTCTGCAGCTGCTGGAACAGGAAACAAGATTCTCTCTTCTCTCTCTCTCTCTCTCTTTCCCTGACTCTCTCCTCATTGTTTCCCTTTTTCCCCCATCTCAAACATTCAGCTAGTAACCGCAAGTCAAATCCACACCCTCAGCTGCAGGATGGCAGGTAGCAGGAGCAGGACGTCCTTTCCCCAATATACGACCTTTAACATCCCCGTGTACTCGCCTCCGCCCGCACAATCCCTACCCACAGTCCCCCGAAAACCTGTCCCACCCCAACTCCACGCAGTCCTCACCTCTCCTCTGAATGATGACTCTCAGCAGCGGGTTGGCTGAGGACAGGGCCTTGTGGAAGTTGTCATCGTTGTTGATGGGCAGCAGGTCCCCGTGGACGTCGGCGTAGCCCAGCAGCACGTCCACGCCCGGTATCCGGTGGACCGACTGGAGCAGCCGGTAGAACTCCTGGAACCCGCCGCCGCCCGACTGCTTCAGGGCGAAGCGCCGGTACTCTGCCTCGAACTGCAACACAAAGGGACCACACTAATTGTCAGGATTCGAGAAGGGATCGTTCGACGTGTCGTGCTAGATCAGAAGTCCCTTATCCGCATTTTCCTGTTGGTTTGGGGGTGTTGAATCCCTCATGGGGCACCTGTGTATTCATTTTACATTTTACATTTTAAGCATTTAGCAGATGCTCTTATCCAGAGGGACTTACAAGACGTGCATTAATACATGGTGATCAATCATTCGCACAAGAGATCAGTGCAGTAATACAGCGATAGACATCATTGTTGGCAGCTGCATGCCGTACCTGTAACACCGGGAAGGAAAAGGTTAGGTTCTGCTTTTGGGAGGAAGTTTTATGTATCCTATGTTACAAGGATACATATTACAAAAAGCAGTATTAAACATGTAGGCAGTGGTGATGACAATTGGTTAGATGTACAGAATTCAGTGGTAGTGGAGTCTGAAGAGGTGGGTTTTGAGTCTCTTGCGGAAGATGTCCTGACCGAGTGCCTTGCCTAGGTGCCATGCCTATTCCCCTTGTGCCTTGCCTTACCATAACGATAATGAGCTGCTTTAGCAGAGCGCCATTCAAGGACTTAAAAAGGTGTTGTGAAGTGGGGGGTAAATATCCACCTGTATGAATGGACAATACGTCAAATGTAACCCTGGGTAACGGCACCTGCTGAATATTCTCCTGCCAGAGAGTGGCACTCAGGGGGTACAGCAGCAGTTGGCACTGACCCGTAGTTCTCCGGCCTGCGGTCGAGTGCAGTCACCAACGCTTCGCTGTCCTCCTTTTCTTTTCTTCATCACTGACGATTTCTTGCATTCCAACGCCCCCGCAGGTCTGAATCAGAAACCGGCCTTCTGAACATACCGTGAAAAGCACTGCGAGGGAGCGCATGAACACACCGCACACAAAAATGTGCAAGCCCACCCCTTCCCTTTTAAGATGTGCACTGTTGGGTTATTTTTAGGGCCCGACTCTGCTTTACACATCCTTTGGGGGATGAAGCCAATCAGAAGGCAGCACAGCACGTGGTGTGTGTGTGTATGTGTGTGTGTGTGTGTATGTGTGTGTGTGTGTGTGTGTGTGTGTGTGTGTGTGTGTGACATAGACCATGGGGGCGGAGTATACTGAGTTTAATGGAATGGATTAAAAGGAAATTGAGGACACTGTTCACTCTTTCCCTCAGTAGCCCTTCACTAGATTTGCTGCAGGTGAGTGTCTCCAGGAGTGAGCCGAGTGGATCTGCGCGGTTGTTACCGGTTGTCTCAACGGACACGGCGGGTTCAGTCCGTCTCCACAGAGGCTGTTGATGAGGGTTTGACACATCGAACATTCGTCGAACATTCATCTCTCGCGCCACGACCATCTCGTGAGAGCGTTGCCTCTACTCCACGCCTCACAGAGCAGAAGGGAAGTGTGTAATGACGCTGCTTCCTGTTCCCTTAATCCTCGTTCACAGGGTGCACCGCGGCGCTCCGTTACTCCGGCCCTGTGTTTTATTAACGGAGATGTTTTCGTCACAATCCTGGACCCACTCTCTCACTATCTCTCTCTCTCTCCCTCCCTCTCTCCTCATTTCTCCCTCTCTCCCCATATCTCCTCTCATTTTTTCTCTCCCTCTCTCCTTCTCTCTCCTGCTCTCATCTCTTCTGTTCTTTTACGTCTCCCTCTCTTCCTCCGCCTCTCTCCTCTCGCTCTGTCTCCCTCTCTTCCTCTGCTTCTCTCCTCCTCTCTCTCTCTCTCTGCACATACCTTGCCCTCTCACATCACAGCCCTCCATTAGTGGGGCTCAGGTTTCATATTGACAGAGGAAGTCTTATGAGAGGCCGACGCTAGCCCATGTTATTCCTGTCCCGTCTCGCCGTTCTATTCGACGTTCTAAAAAAAACTAAAAACCCAGCAGACAAAAATGTGCAAATTATCCGAAAAAGATGCCTTCTTACCACCGCCCCCACCCGCCAAGACTGAAACATAACCCAGTAAGGGCCAGATTCTGCTGTAATGACAGTTTCTGCTCCATCCATACACTCTGGTGCAAACCTGGGCATGCAGTAGTTCCACAACTCGAGCGAATCAGATCTGACACTGTTTGTGTGTTTCTTCGTTTTACACTGTGCGCGCATGTTTTTAAGTGCATTCGAGAGTATATGGTAGGTGTTATAAATACGCCAAACTCTCTGTGCTGTATGGGGTATGGGGTAACCTGACGGACAGCATATCAGCAATCACAATGTTATGCCTTGTTATACATACAAATTGATTCGTTTATTAATTATTTTAGTTTGAGGTTTGTTTGCTGTTTTTTGTGTTTTGCCTGTTCTGTTTTTCCTCTTCTTGGTTTTTCTGCAGTTTGATGGCCTTGTGGTTATAGTGTTTCCGCCCTGGCCTAGAAGGTTGTGGGGTCCATTCCCAGCCACGTTTTTTAAATGGTGCACACACACTGCACCTCCACTGGCCACTCAGCATTGAAAGACATGGTTTGGGGTGCAATCACCCTGATTTACACCATCCAAGGGATGTACATTAGCCCTCTCGGTCCCAGATAGCTCCTGGTCTCGGATATGGCTCAACGCCCTGGTCAATCTTGGATCGAAAACCATAACAAAACAAAAAAAGAAGCTTGTTCCAATGAACCACAACAAAAACTATAAATATCGCCTCAAGCTATAATGATGGATATCGTTGGGAACACTTCCACAATGGCTTTCAAGATGCAGCTCCTACAAAAAATATTGCCAACCAAAAAAGGAAAAAAGAAAACCGAAGGCCGAAGCCTTCAGCTGTGTTACAAAACCAGGATGCCCTGAAAAGATGGAGATGTGGCTGCTGCACCGGGCCCATAGCAGGTAAGACAGGATTACATCCATCATCCCAGTCCGCGGTGTGACTCTGCTCCCTTCCCTGGGGCCAGTTTGCGAAAAGTGCAAAGTCAATTGACAGGTGCGTTGAACAATGAAAACGCGATATGCGAGTGCTGCAGCTAATTGCCTAAATAAAGGAAGCGCTTGGGTAAATGACGGGTTCTGGCGGCTCTGTTATGGCGTGGGGTGCATTTTCCTGCCATGGTTTAGGTCCACTCAACCCCTTGGAGGCCAAGGTAGAATCCATGCCAAGGCGCATTGAAGCTGTTCTGACAGCTCGTGGAGGCCCAATGCCCTACTAAAACACTTTGTTGGTGTTTCCTTTATTTGGGCAGTTATCTGGATGTTTATAATTATCGTTCCTTTTTTACAGTATTACTCATTGCAATGTAATTGCTATTTTATGGAACTTTGTTTGTTGTGGGACTACAAGTAAAGTGAGAATCAGCAGGATAACTTGGGTGTGAACGTTGCACAGTTGAATGTTTAAATTGTACCTTTTACTTATTGAACACATACAAATGTGTATTATTGTATAAAATTCCTTCAGAGAATTTCTAACGAATTTAAAAGATTTATCCTTGACCCTTTGATTGCCTGTGTCTATTTCTGTTGGGTTCAGATGAACTGAGACACTGAGTCGCAAGGCCGGGAGGAAACTGCTTCATGAAATATTGAGCCCGGCATGCTTTATTTAGACCAGCTCCTGTGTCATGGCTGGGCCTAGACTGTGGAGCTGACTGATGCTGTGAGCCCTTCCAACAAGAAAGCAGACATTGCCCACCCACTACTACAATTCCTACACAATCCCCCCAAACTACTCACTGCATCCACACTACAACCAAAATACTCACCCCAAACTACCCCTTAGAGCAGCGGTCCCCAACCTTTTTTGCACCACGGACCGGGGGGGGGGGTGCATGGGGGAAAAAAACTGAGGGGAAAAGAGGCATGGAAGTGGTCATTTTTCCAAATAAAACACCCTGCAGACTGCGATAGTCAATAAAATGGAAATAAAATTAAAAATACAACGTTTTTATTATTTCTGTGCGGCCCGGTACCAAATGCCTCACGGACCGGTACCAGGCCGCGGCCCGGTGGTTGGGGACCCCTGCCTTAGAGCACACCCCAAACTGCATCCATATGCAGACCAAAAATAACCCACTTACTCCACCACAAACTGCTCCTTCAGGCCAATCCAAACGCCATCCACACCTTCATACCAAAGCACACCTCCACCTCAAAACAACCCACTCCCTGACCCCAAAGCCACCAGAATACTTCTAACTCCAATCCAGCAAACTACCCCTAACCATAACCCACCAAATCACTTCCAACCCCTATCAAACAAACTACCCACAACCCTAACCCAAAAGTCAGTGAGTGAGTGAGGGGGTATCTAGGGTGTTTCCTCGGTTCCACAGCCAGAACCCAAAGCACTGTCACACATCACCTGGAGGACCCTCTCCAGGTCTTGGCCATCAGGACAACAGTGAGCAGAAACGGTGTTCACTGCGTATCCCAGCTCTCTTTTTTTCTCTCTCTTTCTCTCTCTCTCTCTCTCTCTCATTCATTCCTTCTATTTGAAGTGTGAAATCACAGCCATCCAACAGACAGAGAGACGGGTGGCTAGGAGACTGAGAGAGGAGGAGAGTGGGATGGGATGAGAGGGATGAAGCAAGCATTGGCAGAGAGGGAGAGACAGAGAAAGACAGAAGTAGATGGAGGGAGGGAGGGAGGGTTAGAGGAACGAAGAGTGCGAGGGGGAGGTAGTATCTGTTTGGAGCCACAGTGACGCAAAGCCGCTTCAGCGTTGGGGAACATTGCTGCGATTCCAGACGGATTAGAATAGACCCCTCTCGCTGTTGAGAATCGGCGTTAGAGATAGACAGTGAGGTCCACCGTACTCGGCTCGCACTGTCACACCGTTCATTGACAAGGCCTCCCACCTCTACAAGACCCCGTCATTTCAGCCCAGACGCTAAGACACCTGCCACCCAAAGGTTAATCAGTTTTCACACCCCACTGCCTGCTGATGTGCAGTGCTGGGAAAGTGTGGCTTTGGGTGAACCCTAAAATAGGTGGAGCCAGCACGCGCACGCACTGACTCCGGCAGAGAGTAAAGTGTTTTGATTGGTTCAAACGAGTTGGTCACTAATAGCACACGGTAGCTCCACCCATTATTTTATGGCAAGAGGCAATAGGGGGGTGAGGAGGGAAAGCCCTGTCAAGCTGAACCAATGGTAAACACAAGAGACATGTATGAAAGGGGCTAGCAAGTGGTACTGTCAGTAATGGGGGGGTGGGAGGGACACATTTCCTATTCAGCACCATTAGTCACTCGCCTGTCCCCCATTGCCCATAAGCTATTTTGATTATATGTCTGTGAAAAGAAAATGCCAAAACAACCACGTAGAGACTTCGGCCTCCCAAGCCCATCAGTTCTCTGGGAATTGTCTTCAGACATCCCTTTTGTCTGGCATGTGGAAATGTTTGTTCTTTTTATTGTCGCTTGTCTGGCATTCTGTCCTGTTCTATACTGTTTACTCCATCCTTATTCTCTCTGTATCTTGGAATGTTTTTTTATTTTTTTAATAAAATGTCCCAGTAGCAGTGCAATTTCACTCACACACACACACACACACACACACACACACACACACACACACACACACACACACACACACACACAGAAAGGAAATCTGCATTTTCAATCTCACACAAAAACAACTGTATTATGAAAAATAACAGCAGACGAGAAGACACTGGTGAAAGATATTTCTTCCCATGCGATATTAGCTGTGTCGCTCTTTTTTCACATAATATTATCATTAATATTATTATTATTATTATTGACGACAAAAGCGGTCAGGTAAAACAGCATGAGGGACATACTTTTTTTTTTAAACATCAAATATAAAAGCCTTCTAAAATATATATAGCCTACAATTAAAAACCAGCTGTCATAATATGCTTGGTGTTAATATTTTTCTACGACATTATATGAATGGCAGGCTCGTGTGTTTTATGATATTATGAAAAGACCATTTATACAGAATGACTACTATAACGATAACTAGTCACTTCCCTGCATCGTTAGGCACAAGGGTGGCAGACCAATTACTAAGGTTCGGTTTGTTTACATTCAGCTGACGATCAGTAGGGGGGGGTTCCACATAGACTGGAGGCATCTGACATATTTCATGAGCGCACAAACAATGAACATGGTGAATTGAGGCAAGGGTTATCATTTCAACTTCGATGGGCTAGTTTCTTTGTGCTGGATGTTTGCAGGATGAGGAAGCGAGTAAAAGCTTATATTTCGACCATAAAATATGACATATATATATATCACTAAAATGTATTAAGAGCGAGAGGGTGAGAGAGAAAATTAAGAATATAAAGTTTTAATTGGCTGGCTCAAATGCCTCTGAAATCGTGGGTGCGAGTACAGTCAATCGGAGTCTATGCCAATACAAAACAATACGCATATTTTACACCGTGCTGTAATGCTCATAATGTTCCCAATAATATAATAGTACGTATACCTACTTCACTCATTTATTATATATTTTACTTGCAAAATCATTGGCACGCATTTCACGCATGATTAAATTAGAGGCCTAATTATTGAACACGCGCAGGATTTCAACATCCACATTCCTTTCCGCAGACCACCACATTCGGCGCACAACACAACAATGACCATCTGATAACAACAACACAACGCCGTAGAGAGCGCTTCCGAGAGAGAAGAGACGAGCTGTCATTAGCCAATCTTATTTAGCCGTTGAATCGAATATCCCTGCCAATATACACTGGGGAGGGGGAAACCTGCCAGACACCAGACTCGCACTCCGGGACGTGCAGACAGACATAAATTAGCGGCAAGCAACAACGCCGCTTCGCAGGTCTGAATATATTGGCTACATGTGGCGAACAGGTCTGACTGCGATAGACAGCAATAACATTGTAGTGATTCGATACGGACGTTTATTGCCTTCGGTGAGTTAATTTGGCATCAAGGCGGGTGTTTATTTTCATGCGTCCATGCGCAGGTGTATGATGGAGAACGCAAGGTGCCAAGCAACGCTCCGTCGACCAGCTCCGCGGAAACCTCTTCATCAATGCATAGCTAGCAATGTAGAATAACTTACCTTGCTTTTGACCTCGATTACATTGTCGGCGTTTCTCAAGGGGGTCCTCTGGTGCCTTGACATGTTTGGCTGGTGGTCGTGTAATCCAGTGGCGTGGACCACACACGGCTGCTTCCGACGGGAGTCCCCCAGAAACGGGAGTGAGCGGTCAGTCACCTCGATCCCTCGCGCATTCACCCTCGGCAGTACAGACGCTGGCATATGCAGCACGCACAACTCCGTCCGCAATACTGCTGCTAGTGTTCGGGGAACGGACTCGTCTGAGAGCCTCCTCTCCTCGCGAGGGGCTGGGCTAATCTTTTTCAACAACAATGACGTCGGCTCGACACGCCGCTCGAAGGTGGGGGTGTGGCCGCACATTACGTCCCCTGGAATGTTACTGGCGACGTTTCCATGGAAACTAGGAGACTGGGAACAGGTGGGACAGGGCTCGCTGACTCACATACTACGCCTCAATGTACAAGTTATTTTTAAAGAAGGTAACAATAGTGAGAGGTGACCTCATTTGTAAACTATGATACCGTGATACTGCAAGCTATTTTTTCATCAAATATTTTTGTTATGAAGCTCCTAATTTGTGTCTTTAGTCAATAAAGGACCATATGTGAGCAGCGGTTGGTAGCATTTTCAAAATTAAATAATGTGGGTAACCCTAATTAATACATACAATCATGTGTGCTATTTATTAGAATGAACATATTCACTCAAACCAAGGCCGAAACGACCATATATATTGGGGGGGACACATCCCCCCCAATATTCAGATATGCTCAAATTGTCCCCCCCAATATATAGCCTAGCTGATATAAAAAATATAAATAAATTGATTTGGTCCCCCCCAATGTTGACTCCATGGTTACGGCCTTGACTCAAACACACATTTATAGAAACATTTTGCAGATGTTTTTATCCCCAGTGACTTACAAAAGTGTACATTTAGCAAATTATGAATTCATTCAGCTGGATATTTACTGAAGCGTTTCAGGTTAGGCACCTTTTATCAAGTGTACAACATTAGGGCCTTAACCAACACAGCACACTACATCCTACACCACACCAACACAACTTAATCTCTGATTCCAGTTTCTGATTACGAGCATATTTTCCCACATTAAAGGAAAAGCAGCAACTCATAAAGTCCTTCAGCGCTGCGGGTCCTTTCTTCTGCAAAGTGCATTCTGTAGCTTTCAGAGAGAGGCTGCACACTCACATTTTCAGACAGCCACATTCAAATGAACAACAACCTCATCACCATCAGGGCCATTCAGTAAAGCTATTGTTAATTGTTTCAAAAGTGCCTCTGAACTTCTCTGTCCACATGCCTGCTCAGGACCACACTCAGGGAAATGTGTGAAGGGAAGTCAAATGTCAGCATGTTTTGTATTGGCGTGTTCTGTATCAACGTGTTCTGTAACGGTTTGTTCTGTAACGGTGTGTTCTATATCAGTGTGTTCTGTAACAGCATGTTCTGTATCAGTGTGTTCTATATAACAGCATGTTCTGTTCAGTGTGTTCTGTATCACGTGTTCTGTATCAGTGTTCTGTATCAGTGTGTTCTGTAAAGTGTGTTCTGTATCAGTGTGTTCTGTAACAACGTTCTGTCCTGTAACGTTGTGTTCTGTATCAGTGTGTTCTGTAACAGTGTGTTCTGTAACAGCATGTTTGGTAACAGTGTGTTCTGTAACAGCATGTTCTGTAACAGTGTGTTCTGTAACAGTGTGTTCTGTATCAGTGTGTTCTGTAATGTTCGTGTAACAGTGTGTTCTATATCAGTGTGTTCTGTATGTGTTCTGTAACAGCGTGTTCTGCAGTGTGTTCTGTATCAACGTGTTTGGTAACAACGTGTTCTGTAACAGTGTGTTCTGTATCAGTGTGTTCTGTAACAGTGTGTTCTATATCAGTGTGTTCTGTAACAGCGTGTTCTGTAACAGTGTGTTCAGTGTGTTCTGTATCAGTGTGTTCTGTAACAGTGTGTTCTGTATCGGTGTGTTCTGTAACAGTGTGTTCTGTATCAGTGTGTTCTGTATCAACATTTTCTGTAACAACGTTTTCTGTAATGGCGTGTTCTATATCAGCGTGTTCTATATCAGCGTGCTCTGTAATGGCATGTTCTGTATCAGTGTGTTTTATATCAGCGTGTTCTGTAACAGCGTGTTCTGTATCAGCGTGTTTTGCAACGGCGTGTTCTGTAACATCGTGTTCTGTAGCGCCGTGTTTTGTAACGGCGTGTTCTGTAACAGCGTGTTACATGTGAAGCACAGACAAAGCACAGAATGTACTGTCGTCACTTCCAAGTTTCATGTTCCCCTTTACTGACACTCTTTCTTCAGAGTGAGAAACAAATTTAAAACTCTCTATATTTCCAATTTCCCAATGAATTGGTGAATAGGTATACAATTAAGTCGACTGGGACAGTCAACAGTTCAACACATGTAGACACACACACACACCCACACACAAAAACACACTAACACTCGCTCACACACACACATACACCCAACACACACACACATACACATACATACACTCACACATACACACACACACACACTCACACTCTCACTCTCACACACACATACACACACTCACACACACACTCTCACTCACACACACACATACACATACTCACACTCACTCATACACATACACATACACATACACACACTCACACTCTCACTCACACTCACACATATACACACACACTCACACACAAAAAACACACACACACACACACACAATTATCTCCCATCATACCTTGAAGGGAAACTCTTCTAAATCTAAAATGTAATATGTTCCCTACCCTACAAGTAATAGTAATAAGGGGTCAGTAGGGTCAGAAGGTCAGGACTGACTGAAGGTCAGTCAGTCAGTAAACAAGAGGCCAGTGTCACCCTTTCTAATGTTTGACAGATCCCTAAAACATTTAAGGCATTTAAGTCATTTAACTGTTGGTATTTTTAAAAACAACTTTGTTTTTGTTTCTTGAAATACTTCATTTGTTCTTGTCTGTCCTCACACCGCACTGTTAAGTTTATTGCATCCCTTCTACCTGTTAGCATGAGCCTAGCACACTCGTAAAATGGCTATAAATTCTCATTCCAAGCACAAGCCACCTTAGTCCACAATGAGCAGTCTGTACTGTCAGCTTTCATAAGAGCATCTTTATTTGTGTGTTAATGTCAATCAATCTATTTCATAGTCTGCTCTTTATTGTCAGGTTGCCACACAGTTTTTCACAGTGGATATTGGGAAAAGCTGATCAAGTAAAGAATTTTAACAAATGGTACCCAGTTTACCCAGAATGAGTACCAACAACACAATTAGCAAACATTCCAAACCGCGGAAGGAGCAGAGAGGAGGGAGAGGTGGTGGAGAAGTGCATTGTGGAGCTTTGTGCGATGGTTAGACAGGGATCTCACGTGGGTATCAAAACCTAGAAAAAAAAGGCCTCAAATTAGCTGATGCTCTTAGTTATTGGTTAAAGTGGTGAGCTTTTCAACCTGGATGCCCACTATAGTGAGCATATGGAACATCAGACTTGGTTGAAGCTGTCCCGTGAACCAGAGAACTGTGAGGTCACTGTTCCAGATCCCTTCTAGTTGAAGGAGCCCCTGTGCACAGACCCAGTGGCCCCTCTGCCTCTCGCTCTCCCACTCGCTCTGGCCTTCACAGGCCTCATCGCCGCTGCGTTTGATTGGTCCCGCTCTATACGATCCTCTCTGAGAGAGGACTTGACTGCCCACCGGCTGCTTATGCAACCCTTCCCCCGCCCACTGGTGAAAGAGTAAAGGCATGTGACCATGCTCCTTCAGGAACGCCCGGCTCCAATGGGGCGATGCCTGGGCTGTCTCACTGCGGTCTTTGCGATAGTACTGACCCTTCACCCCCCCCCCACTTCTCATCCCACAAGGTGCTTCCACGCTTTTCCTTGTCTTACAGTCCAGTCTTAAGCGCCATGGTTTTTTGTCTTTTTTTTCTATCACACGACACATGAAAATCCTGAGAGGATCGGGGTGGCGGGGTGATGGGGGGTGGTATAATTACAGGTAGCTCTGATGAGTCAAGCTCCGTAAATGTAACATTCTGGAAAGTTTCTCATTTTTCCTTACTCCTACATCACAACCACTCCCCCACCCTCACAGACACACACACACACTCCACACACACACCCACACACACCCCCCACTTCCACAGACAGCACACACACCCCCAACCCTCACAGGCACCCCCACACACACACTCTCACAGACACACACACACCCCTCACTCTCACAGACACGCACACCCCTCACTCTCACAGACACGCACACCCGGGCCTCAGCACTGGCCAGCTGATGAGAGCTGTCGGAATGCTGGAATGCCGGAATGTTGAGCAAGACGATAATCCTGCAACCTTCCAAGATGTCAAACATCCGCCAAGCTCTTTGATCTTGACTCGGCAGCTTTGTGAAGACTTTGCTAGTGAGGCCTTTTCAGTAAACACACCGCTGCCATGCACAGGTACTCATTAACCCACCTTCTGTGTTCCCCTGGGTCTCCATTGTAAAGGTTAGGGAGAAACACTCTAACAGGTGTCAGAGGCACCTTGCAAAGCAGAAAAGATAACATACGCAGTCTTCTCCTATGCCAGCACTGACTATGTGAGTAAAAGGGGTAAAAGTACATGACTGCCCAGGCAATGCAGTTCAAACCCAGCCCATTATGGTGTAGTAACATTTGTATCCCTATTAATAGTTTAAATAATTAGTAATTTAATAATAATGATAATAATAATTAATAATTTCTTTCCCATTTTGGAATGTCCTTTTGTTCTACCTACAGGTAGGTAATGCAAACAAAACTCAAGAAATTCCCAAGACAACAGCCTTGCACATTCCCTCCCTCCTTCTCCCAGCCTTCCAATGTGTCAAAATGGAGGTGCGGCTTGTCAAGTGTTTCCAGGACCACCCTTGTGCCAGGATGGCGGAGGTCATCTGCTCGGTCTGGTCTGTCCACGAGTAAGAAGGAGCCTTCGCCTGACTCAAACAACAGCCATCTTAAAGCGCAACCAACCCGCACAGTCAGTCGGACCCACCGCCTCCATTACTTTTTGACATGGCAGCGAAGGTGACCTCTGACCTGTGCGTGAGGCACACCACCCTGCGCAGCACCAGTAAGCTCAGATAAGCTCGGGCAGCTGGTGTTAGAGGCCTTTGCTTTGTCCCAGAGCCGGAGCGGATGGATGGTTTCCCCTCATTTACTACGCCTCAGTTGAGCGGCGGCTCTTGCCAGCGTGTCCGCACAGGGGAGCGTGGACGGGATCCGATGGCACGTGGGTCAATCAGCGAGAGGCCGGAGCCGGGCCTCCCGGTAAGGTGCACTGTCTCATTAATGAGTCATTACCCGCTCATTAAAGAGGCTCCGAATGAGAGTGAGACGCTCCTGAAACCAAATAACAGGAGGTATCCCTGGGATACGGTCACAGGATGTCATTCTCCTGGCTCGCAAAGGTGACTTTCTCTGATGGACACTCCAGGCGCTCACTCATGCTACTAAGCACTGCTGCCTGACGTTGAGAAGATACTAAAATGTATTATCATATATCATGTAAAATATATACATTTAGATAAATGTATTCTCACTGGTTCCCTCCCATAGGTGTCCAATGGCGTTAGAGTGGCTAAGGGGCGGTGTTGATACGGATGTCTGATGTGAACATCAGGTCAAACACTGCATATGATCTAGTGATTCAGATTCATGTAGTCTTCCAACACTGATCGGGAGACAGGCTTACAGCCTGTTCTTTCTGTACTCCGGATCAACCCTTGTCACAACGTCAACCATTAAATGTCATGTGAAAAGGCTGAACTCGAAAACTGACCCAGGAGCAGGGTATGTACGTCTAGGCTCTGTGATGACTGGGAGAAATTTACGTAAGAGTACAAGAGTTTAAAATTTCTGTTTTGTATCCCAAACACACATAAGCTACGACAGTAAAAAATTATTCAGGCTCATGAACTGGGCCATATGCCAAGTTTGAAGATAGTAAACAACTGTGGCTTAGTACATTTTAAAGATATAATTTTGGAAGAGTAGAATTTTGTTTTTGAATAGTTACCAATAAAAATGTTTTTTTTCTTTAAACATGCAAAAAATGTCTTGGCTGATGGAATGTCAACAAAGCGTATGAAAATCAGTAAGGACACTGTGTCTGTGGAAGCAGAGTGATAAGCAGACAGCCGAGCCCTGCTATCTGGTAGCTTGTTTGGCATGACTTCCTATTCTCAGTTGTGACTCAAGACTGAAGATTATCACAACTGAGCATTTAGCAAGACCCGCTAACAAGATTAAAGTTTCTCTCCAGGCCATAAGTCAAAATGTGCTAGATATTAAAAGAGTATCAATTGCATTTTACGTAACCAATTTTTGTTATATTTCTGAAGTATTTGGACATACTTTAAAATATATATATTCTCCATGTTCTTTGCTTTCACAATTCCCCACATATGTTAACCTGAGCCGAATGTTCATCAACTCTTAACTGTGAGGGAGAAGCAGAGATGCCAGAGAGGGCTGTGTTAGACACAAATCAAACCGGCTCGACTGCTCCAGGTGGAGTATTTCACCTTCTTCCGCAGTGCTCCAGGTGAGGCATATATTGGCACCCACCCCCCCCTGTTGGCCTTGGAAGAGCGCCAAGGTGGCCTGCAGTCATGCTGCACACTGTCTGGTTTTCTGGAGCCAATCATGTTGACATTTTTACTTTTACACGCGTGCAACGTACAAGCCGAGAAGTAGGCTGCTTTCCGACAGAGTTTTGAACCCGGGGGTGGTGGTGGGGGGTGTCAGTCGTGAACAATGTGTGTACTCATTTATCTTGTCCCTGTATGTGTCTCACCTCTGATTCCTGTCCCAGAAAGCAGGACAGGACATCACAGCAGAGATACCGCCTCCATGACTTATCTCTAACAGTTTCCTAAAGGTGGGATTGTGGTACATTATTTTAGAGATAAACTGTGTGTGTGTGTGTGTGTGTGTGTGTGTGGACTGGAACATTGAAACTGGGCGGGGTGGGGTATCTGTGCATGGGGAGTGGGCACCAGTCTGAACCTGAGAGTTTGGATCGGGGGGCGTTAAAGGTCTGTTTCAGCACAGAGTTCTATAAGTAACTATTCTCATTCATGAGGGTTTATTACCCAAGAAGGCAAACCTTATCCGATGAAAAGCCCATAAACACAGAAATCGGGCCTGGAATTTCAGAGTGAAAACAGGCAAAGGTGCAGCCTGGCTCAGAAAGCCAAGCGGTTCTCAGATCCACGTGCACAAGACCAAACCTCTGCACGTTTCATCTGCCAGCCACATTTTCTTATTCAAAGATCTAACCTAAAAAAAAAGTAAGGGCAGTAAAAGTTGGTGAGAGAGAGAAGAGGGGGGAGGGAAGAAGGAGAGAAGGAAGATGGAGGGAGTAAAAGAGGAGTGACAGAAGCTGACCCCTCCCCGAGTGAGGTGATTGTGTGATTGATTCTCGTTTCATTACCGTTTGTACTGCGAGGGGCATGATTTGGCACACAAATGCTCCCGCTCCTGTGTCATTAACACTCGTATCTCCCTCACAAATCTCTCTTCTTCTCGGTGTCACCCTATTTGCACTGGCCTGCTTTTGTTATCAGCAACAGGAAGTTCACATTGTGCATATAAAGTTACTGGATTTGCCATGGCGTTTCAATCTAGAGCGCGCTTCAGAGCCTGGTTTCTCAGGCTGTCCGGAAGGGATGCACACACAGGAAGTCACCTGATCTATGAACTCTATATCTAACCTTGTGTCCACCATGGCTGGGATAGATTTGATCATTGATTTCAGTCTGGTCTGTTAATACCGTATGTGATTCAATCAGCATCCAGTTGTATGCTTTCTACAGGAATCACAGTAAAGTTAAGGCTATAGACGTATGCAAATAACTAGACGTTTGTAGGCTCAAATAGTCAAGTGAGAAACTTGATTATGATCTATAATTATAAAATGACATTAATTATGTATTGTGGTGTCCCCAGGGGTTGGGCGACACGCACGGACCTTGCAGAGGGCGTAGGCAAGTTAAAGAACACCGAGGAGGCAGTATTCAAAACAAAATGATAATTTATTAATTACTAATCTTGACAACACAAAACAAAGGGTGGGGTCTTCAGGGGAATACAAACACAAAGTCCACAAATCCTTATCTCGTTGTCAATGTCCAATCCAATTCCAAAATCCAGGTCCAAGTCCGCAATCCAGTCCGTAGTCAAAATCCAAAGGGGGTCCTCAAACAATCCAATTTTCATACACAAACAAACACACTCCAACACTCTTTCCAAATCCTGGCTAGTCAACGACTTCACAGGTTCTTACTCTCCAAACTCACACAGCAACTCCTTCACCAACACGTTCCTACTCCTCTCTCAGTGCAATGAGAGAATCAGCCCTTTAAATAGGCCTCAAAATGGCTTTCAGCTGTTCATTAGCTCCATTGCTTGACTCTGCTCAGGTGTTTCTGTGGCCTGCTGGGAAATGTAGTGTTTTTGGGGCTGCCATGTGTTGGAGGCCAGGCAGCCATTTTCTGGTGCAGCCCCTTGGGCTGCCACAGTATATATAAGTAGCTAGAAATAATATAAAACCGTGGGCTCATGAATGGCTCAGTTGGTAAAGGCGCTCACCCTGCGTACAGTCTGGGACCTATAGTTGCAGGTTTAAACCTAGGCCAAGTCCTTAGCTAGCTAGGTGGTAGGGTTGGGTTGATGGTTTTCAATTGGCCAGGGTTCCTGGGACAAATGTCAGATGGATTGGTCAGTATGTGGTGGGTGGGACATTGCTGCCAACGATTTACATTTTAGCGGTGAAGTGTGCATGTTACAAAACAAGGCTGGCCTCCACACCCCGTCTAGAACAAACACCCTCATCTTCATCAATCAAAACTGCATCCCCACCCCCGCCCACCCCAGGTGAAGTCAAATGATGCCTTGGTTTATAGGCACACGAAACCCTGTGTCATGGTCGGTCAGCATCTAGGGTGGTGGAACCTGTGCACTGAGCTCTGAGTTCCAGGCAAAGTCATGCGGAATGCTGCGCCAGATTCCACAGGGGGCATTAATGCCGTCAGACCGGCCCGTCCCGTCCCGTACCCTCAACGCTGCTCGACACTCGGCGGGTCGGCTGCCGGGCTCCCTCCCTCCCTCGCTCCCGCCCTGGGGCTGCTGGCTGAAACTCCTCAGCTGCCTACCCAGCATTCCTCAGGAGTTACTCAAAGGATTCCTGGCGTGGTTGTCTCCTGGAAGACAGGTCTTTTCTGCCACCTCCCACACACTTTACCCTCACACAAACGACCCCAGCCTCCTCTGTGTGTGTGGGGGGGGGGAGCAGAAAAGAAGACAGAGGATTACTTTTTTTAATAAGATACAATCAGCTGGATTAGGCACTGAGTGGGAAATGAGTCATTAATTTATCTTCATTAAAAGAGGGGTGGTGGAACCTAGTCACAGGTTAATAAGTGCAGTCTGCCTTGTTTACATTCTTCGATGTTACGCCCCGTTTCCTCACAGCGCGAGTCTGACAGACTCTTTGTTCACTTGATCTGATTGTTGTGCAGACGCACTGATGTAGGCTTGAGGTACTTGCACACCAATTCGACGTCCTCTAAAAGGCTAACACTGACCAACATTGGTGCACATTTAGAATGGGTCCATTTTAGAACATGTGAATGATTTCCTGAAGGGCTCACTGCACCAAAAGGAATTAATTAAATCAAAAAAAAAAAATTCACACAAAAAAATAGTTATTCGTGGAATGGAATAGTGTGGAATAGCTTGCCGGGGCTTGTAGGAGGAGCAGAGACTTGAGAGGTGCTTGAGACCAGGCCCGACATGTTGCTGAATACCCTTTAGACTGATGTTAAAATGACGAGCCTAGATTCTTACATTCTTACGCTCTATTGAAAATGCATCTGACAAGCCACAGAAGAGCGACACTCCAGTCCAGCAGGGGGCAGCGAAACAGTTATTGATCTAAAAAAAGAGCACAGAGCCCCGATGCTGGAAAAACACTAACTGACACTGAAACGGCTACAGATTAAAGCCAACACATGTTAACAAGCGAGACGCCAACAATGAAGCTGGTGTTCGCTGTGGCTTATCAGGGGATGTAGGGACAGCCTGGTTCAATGACCTCTGCTTTTCAGGGACCGGCTACCACTCTTCAGATTGATTCACAATGGGTTCAAACTGGAGAAGCTTGAGAACACACATCTGAAGTTACGTGGGGTACACTCTGTCCGTAACATTACTCCTTGCTGTAAGCGAATGTTGTTAGTCTCTTCTTGCTCTACGCTGGCACCTTTCGCTGCACATGCAAACATGAGCCGTGTTATTAAGGGTGCTTGTAGACTTCCTATTTCTGTCCAAATACGCACAAAGTGACCAATTAAAGAGAACATTTGATCCAGTTTTATGTCCGAGTGTAAGTATCAAACAGACTCAGCTTATAATGTTCTCCTTGATCTTCGCTGAACACATCAGCAGCAGGTTTGCTTAATGGGAATGTTGCACTTCTGAAATTTGAGGCCTGTGACTACGTTGCCACCTGACACCATGGTCGCCTGTGGTTACCTGTCTGGGACACTTGCTCTCTTGTTTTTTAGCTATTGTTCTCATCCAATCTGAGCCTTTGTGTGCTTGAGTCTTGTTTATGAATGGGGGGGGGTGATGGTTCTGTTTTCTGTTTTGTATCTGAAAATCATGAAAAGGCTCCTTATCAGAGATAAGAGAAGCCTGTGATACCTGTCATTCCACTACAGACAGGGAGAGGGAGAGATAAAAACAGAGAAAAAGAGAGAAAGACAGAGATAGAGAGAACACATCAATTAATGCATCTCAATCACATACATTTGAAAATAAAATAAAGCAAAGCAAATAAATAAAGGAATAACCTGAAATGAAAAGGTTCAATAAAAAACACATATTCATACCATACATATCCAAAACTGTACATATCATGACACATTGTGAAAGCCATAATTGTCCACCATACAAATTACTTTGTTTATGCATATTCTGCATATTCTGTCCTACGCCGCTCAGAGACGACATCCTTAAACACCAGAATAGAACTGGGAGAGAGAGACTGAGATTAATACAAATAGAATCCTCTTTAAGCGATAAACAAGTCTAACATAGCTCTGGTTTAGCTGTAGCCATTTAATCCAGGGGTGTCAAACTAGTTGTAACCAATGCAGTACACCAGGTGATTTCAATTAGTTCCACTCATTTGTTGAAGAAGTGAGCTCATTAGTGAAATCACCTGGTTGTAACAAAAACCTGCTTACACTCGGCCCTTGATGGAATGAGTTCGACACCTGTGATTTCATCCAAAGAAAGTGGCAAATAAATGATGTACATGTTGTTAAACATATATGATAACAGGCTGTAGCTTCAGTAGAAAAACATGGTAAAACGTTAGACCTAAATTGAGGACCTTCGCTGACAATATGCAAGCTGGGATTTATGATCTTTTATTTATGATTCAAAAGTTTATCTTTTTCTTGCCACTCGTAATTTCGAGGCAATTATCTCTCTGGGACTGCGCGTGACTGGCGAATAATCTGTCTAAAGCGAACGTGACGCCAGTGACGTGTCAGTGGAACGCGCAACATATTTTCGCCACGATATCGCACACAATCTTGGCACCCCCAATGGCAAATGTCAGAATGTGCGATTGTATTCGATAAGGTGAAAACAAAATGCGCTCACGTCACTCATTTAAACTAAAGTTTATATTTTGCACGTTAGATTCAGTGCAAAGACCCTCGCCAAATGTTTTAGCTGTGACTGTGATTTTAGCATGTGACTTTCTACATTGTACAGTCTTCATTAAAGTTTGTTATCGTGTCGTGTTGTATGCACCACAGTTCATTTCCAAAACTTGTTATAGCGCACACAACGCGTGGCCGCTTCGTCCATAGTTTAGCCTTGCGCTTGTAACGAGCGACTCCTTGTGGCTATCAAACGAGTGTTATGGTGCCCTTTTCAACGATATAGGCTACTGTATATTGAATTTACACAATGATTACATTGCAATTAAATAAACAAACCTGTTAATGCATGTCAATTCATCGGACTGAGATGGAGTTTGTTTTGTGGAAAGACACAAACTCAAAAAAATATTGTGTTTGGAATATATTCAAGTGTGTCTTTGCAAAGCTCAAAACCATTTCTCAGTAAAAGCACACAGGAAAGCAATGTCTATATTTTTCCCACAGTGCTGAAGCGCAAGAGCAACGCATTTACGTAAAATAAAAAAGGATTATTTCAAATGTGTTTAACAATACTCATTTTGATCCAGACGAATAATTTTAATCCGATGATCGTTTCCTGTATTTCTTGCAGCAAATCAGTTCAGAGCCAGATATGAATAAACAACATTGGTTCATCTTAACATTAGTCACTTTAATGTATTGTCCCAACAGTGCAGCCTTTTTTATGTTAATTTATGGAGCTCCTTACCAGGCCCGGTTCTAGACTCCTTTGATTGGGGGGGCAGTAAGAGCTGTTGGTTGGTTACCAACTTCTAGTGTTATTATGAGTGTTCATTAGGACTGTAAGCTATAACGTGCACTGATTTATGTTGTTATCTAAAGCCATAGTAATTAATACTAGCTTTGTAGAGTACTCTAGCCATGGTCTCCCATGGCACCAGCCCAGGATGAATGCACATGCAGTATGGCCAAAGTTACGCTTAGGGAAAATGAGGGTGGGCTGTGACGGTGCAAGGCCATGGCTATTTTCAGCCGCTGTGGGAACACTGGAACACTGTCTGGGGGCATAGTGCATGGGGTAATGGGATCGTGGGGTGCAGTGCTTCGGCAACTGGGCTGCAAGGCAGCCGCTTGGGAGGTATTGGGTAGAAGAGCAGTCGCATGAGACACCATGGAGACCGCCTCTGTTGACTGCTGCCCCGAAACAGTAGCATTGGGGTTGCAAGGTTTAACAACCAGAAATCGGTGCATGATGACAAAGAAAGGGAGAGAGAAAGCAAAGCACAGAGAAAGAAACACTAAAAAGTCAATAATCTCTATATAGAATAGAAACGTATAGAAACGTGTGGCTATTGTGCAGTGTGCAGCTAACTAACACCAAAACACACACCACAGGTGCAGCCAGCTAACCACTGCCAGCAGGCAATTGCAAATTATTTGAAATAATATTTATAGTGATCCCAACAACCACTACTGGATGCAACTTGCAAGTAGCCTAATAAATCTATCTAGCGCCAGAAACACAAAAAACGAAATCTCTGAAGAGTATAGCAACATGCAGCTGTCATGCAGAGTGCAGTTAACTAACACCAACACACACACCACAGGTGCAGACAGCAAACCACTGCCAGCAGACAATTGCAAATTATTTGACATCATATTTATAGTGATCCCAACAACTACTACTAGATGCAACTTGCAAGTAGCCTAATACATCTATTTAACACCAGTATTTAAAAGTTGGCTATGCTCATCAGAGTCACTCAGCAAGTTAGGCTAAAAACCAAGGAATACAGGCAGTTTTGTACAGTAGTCAAATGACCACATCTACTGTTCAGAGAAGTGACACCGCTCTCCCGCTGCTTTATATGGCCAAACCAACCAATCAGATATCAGTAAAACATATTGTTTCGATGTGACATTTTTATGATTGGTTGAATTGACGAGGACAAAATAAAATACTTTTTCTTTTTGCAGTTTGGGATGAAGTAGGGACACTTGGCATTGGGGGGGCAGGTGGAGCATTTGGTGGGGCATTGCCCCCCCATGCTCATGTCTAGAACTGGACCAGCTCCTTACAGCTATATGATACTATCCCTGGACAATGTGCCAAACCCACAGACTGACTCAGCAGTCAATACATGAAGTGCTTTTGTTTTAACATTTGATGTGACACTGTTAAACAATTGTGTGAATACCTGAGTCACCTTAGGTTGAGCTTGCCAGGGTCCATTAGGGTAGGGAACAGCCCTAGGTAAATATTAACAAAGGTAGACCTTTGTTAAAAGAACTTGGACAGACAAGTGCGGGCCATTCGCTCACAGGGCTGCGGCAGACAGTGACAATGGAGGCCAGGAGATGCAACAGCGTGTTGGTGACTGGGTCCAATCGGGGGATTGGGCTCGAGCTGGTCCGGCAGCTAGCCGAATCGGCAAACCCTCCATCTCAGATCTTTGCCGGGTGCCGGGACCCTGCTGGCCCCAGAGCAAAGGTAGTCTGGCACTACAGAACACCGTAAGGAGCGACTATAGAGTCAGCGTACCACCAGAGAGGCTCGCAAAGGACACACAAGGGCACAATGTGTTATTCGCTGAATACACGCTAAGAGCGTCAACTAAACGATTAAATGAAGAGTGATATATCAGCTAAACAAATGACCAGTGCAATTAGTTGTGTACAGATCATATTTACTTATGTAATCAATTATTTAATTAATAGTAATCAGTGTATTTGATATTTCATACCTAAACGTCTTCGGTAGGGATTATATGACAGTTATATCTTACCATTTTAAAAATATGATCATATTCATCCTGGATGGGGCAATAGATTCATACACATTTTGTGTGTGTGCGATGACCTTAGTCTACAGCATTTTCAGACTTTGCTCTGGTCTTTATGACACTGACAGGGACTCTAATGTGTGACTGTAACTTAAGCTCTGTAAATGTATTTTCTCTCCTAAGGACTTGAACGACCTAGCACAGAAACACTCGAAACGGATCACCATCTTCCCCTTGGGTAAAACTGTCAATACTATGGGATTGTTTTTAATAATATAGCTTTGTTTAAAGCTCTTGTAAATAAGATGTCAATGGTACACTTTTAGAGGAGCATCACTCCACTGCACTCCAACAATGTTGATTGTTAACATTAAAATAGCCAATCAAGAGGTACATTTGTAATAGGTTTCTAGTTTATTACAAGACACTTGTGCTGAGTGGAGCATTTCATCCAGATAATGGGCCAGTTTCTAAATTCATAATAGTTTATTCTCAGCTAGTTTCGTGTATTAATGCACATCTTGTAAGTCGCTCTGGATAAGAGCACCTGCTAAATGCCTAAAATGTAAAACGTAGTTCCAGTTGGAATCAGGATGGCCATGTTGTGTTTTTATTTTGTATATTTGTCAAGATGTAGATTTATTTGGCGATTCCAGGATCTGCTGACAACATGAGAAAGATACTTTTTTTTGTTTTTGTCTATGATTTTTCCCAATTTTTCTCCCAATTTGGTAGCCAATTGTACCCTAATTATTCGAATTCAACTATCCCTTCCCTTGTACTACAAGCTCACTGCAACCCTGAATTCGACGCCCCCGAACAGGGCTCCCAGCCAGAGTCGGGCTGGCGCAAACCTCGGCTGCAGTGTGCAACTTGCACTCCGTCCGAGTGCCTTTACCGTTACGCCGTCCAGGGGCCCCTGTGAGAGATACTTAACAGAGCAGAAATGTATTGGGGATTTGTTTTGCACTCACTCATTAGCATTGGTAGCTACAGTAGCATCAAAGAAAAATACATCTTATGACGCACAAGTATTATGAAATCCACTGGAGGTTTCCCTGAGGCTGACTGTAATGTCTGTCGGCAGACACGGCGGACCCGGTAAGTATTAAGGAGGCCTCCAGGGTCGTGGGGAGCAAACTGGCTGATGGTAGCCTGAATCTGCTGATCAACAATGCGGCGATCAACGGTCCACGCACTCTACAGGAGACAGGCCTGAAGGAGATGGTGGAGGGGTACGTCACCAACGTGGTGGGGCCCATGCTCATTGTCAAGGTGAGCGCCTCATTTTGTGTCCTCTCAGGAGGAGGTGCTGCCATTATTCCCCTTGAGCAAGGTATTGAATTATTTGGCCAAATATCCAGCTGTATAAATGGATAACATGTTTATGTATGTATAATTGTTTTCTATACAAATATTAAGAGTGTAGCTACAGTACAGCCAGGAGAATCACATTGCTGTTACGATAATGTCCCAAAATCGTAAAAAAATTAATAATAATTGGACAATTGTTGTTACCACTGCGCTTGAAAATGACTGAGCAATGAAACTATTTTTTGCATTGATAATGACAATCACCCACCTGGTATTGTGACCTGTTCACCAAAAACCTTTTCATCCTTAAAAAAGAGAGATCTAAATTTAAAAGCTGAAAAAAGTCAAGATGAGAACACATACGTTTGTATGACACTGGGATTTTGCTCTGTTCTATTCCCATTCAGCACTGCACCAATCATAAATCAATATTTGTAAGAGGTGTGAGGATTGAAGGAGTCAGCTAGCCTTGTGAGCCAGGCTTTTAAAAATGTATTTGTGGATATATTTCCTGTCCATATTGCATATTACTGATGATTCTCCGCCCTGTCAATGATTTAATATGACCAATCAGGAGACGGTGCTTACTGGGTGCTCTAACAGTCAGCCAATGAAAAGTACTTCAGAAATCCTGAAGCGGAAATTGAAAGCAATCGCCCTTTTTTCATCAGATTGAATGAGATGGTAGTCTGAGCGCTTCAGGTCTGAGAATGAGACTAGATTCCAACTCTGTCTGCAAGTTATAGTGGAAGTCACTAACATGTCACTTCCTGTAGGAGTTCCTGCCATTCCTGCAGAGAGCAGCTGCCCAGCCTGGATCCGGGGCAGGAAGATCCTGTAGCATGCCTGCAATCATCAATGTCTCCACCCTGCTAGCGTCCATGGAGAAGTGCCACGAGACCTTCAGCCTCGCGCCTATGTACTCCTACCGCACCAGCAAGGTACTCTGCTCTCACCGGGCAGGCAGGCAGGCAGGCCATTCCAACATCCCCATCTCAGATGGCTGAATTTATATTCAATGTGCTGGACCTTGTTTGTGACACATGAACCTTCGGTCACTGCACCACGCCGCGAGTTAAAATATCCGTATCAGAAATGCCAATTCTGGTTTAATGTTTTTCCGCTGGCAACTAAGACACACCTGTTGAAACCTCATCTTCATTGTTCTGAGGTTTCAACAGATCATTCTTTGGCACCATGTCAATTTAGTGATTTTGTCAGGCAACGCTGATTTTATCAACAGTGACAGACACTACATTTACATCATGTAACATGGGGCATAGTGCTATCTGCGGGACTTCAGGTTTCAGGGTTTTACATACAGTATATGGAGGCAAGTTAGCTTTCCAAAAACAGAGGGTCAATTGCAATGATCTTAGTGGGAATCTCTTTTTTTGTTTTATTGCATATTTACAAATATAAAACATATGTATACATGTACAATAAGACATAACCAAAAGACTGAGAAATGAGAAAACAAACGTGGCCTAGGTCTCAAGTGAGCCTTACCGACACTGACATCCCCATCTTACATTCATGACTCATGTAAACAAAACATTGAACCGCTCATTGAAATCCAGCAACTGTAAAATCAAGGCAATTGTCAAGTCCGATCCTGTGGAACTTTCCAATCGATGGTCCTCCTCCAGAAAGAAATGGACGTTAAAAGTGGTTTGGCTATAGACTCACTCTTCCATTGCGGCATGAGATGCCTTTAAATCAGGACTGCCAGCAGAAGTTCAATAAAATAAGGGACACATCTGATATAAGCTATAAGTTAAGTGTGTCCATGGCCGTTGTTCTTGTTGCGCTTGTGATGTGTACTTAAACGACTGTGTAAGTCCATTAGCTTTACAAGTCTGTATGAATAAGAGTTTATGAAAAAAAAAAATACTAATAAACAAATAAATAAATAATAATATACAATTTTAGCAATTCCAGTCTTAACTCCTTAGGCTACACGTTGAAAATAGGAATATGCTAACTGATCAGCTGATAAATCTCATAGTTTGTAATTAATTAATGATAACAATAATTTCTAGTGGTATGTCCCCTCCTTCAGGCAGCTCTAAATATGCTCACGTGCTGCCTGGCAGAAGACTTCAAGAAAGATGGAATCTTGGTCACAGCTATCCACCCTGGCTGGGTCCAAACCGACATGGGCGGCCCGGAGGTGAGATCCGCAACAAGGCCCCACACACAGCACACACATCCACACACAGTGGCGTACTGTAGTGTGGGTCGAAGGTGGAAGAGCCACACGCAGATTTCACGAGTATCTAAAAGCTGGACGCAAGCGACCAGCCACTAAATCTGAAAACAGACTAGGGAGCGGGGAAACAAAAGAAAACCCCGGGACAAATTCCACGGGAATAAACCCAACAGAAACAACCCTAGAAGGGCAAACGCTCCTCAACGAGGTGCGTGGAAAACAAATAGCTATAGACTTTAGCTCTGGGGAACAATAGCCCCAACAAACAAAGAGTAGAAATAACTAAATTAGACCCCCTCTCTCTCTCTCCTAACCCTTTGTTTGGAATAATACAAAGTACCTTCTCTCTTTAACTGAGAGACCACAGAGTGGAAAACTAACCCTTAGTTAGAAGTACCGGAAGCACAGAAGCGTTTGTATGAGGAAAACGCAGAACTTAAATAGGAGGCGGAATGAACACTGATAATCCACAGCTGGACGTGATCGGAAAACACACTGACAAAAGACCATATAAGGAAGGTGGATATAACAATGATTCCTCCCACAAAACCAAAGAAAACAGGCCATCACATGGTCAAGCGCCCTCCAGCGGCTGAGCAAGGTAAAACCATGACAGTACTAACCGTCTGTGTTTACGGTGTGTTTGTGCGGGGCAGGCACCGGTGGCCACCGTGGACAGCGTCAGTGGGATGCTGCGAGTGATCTCGTCCCTTACAGCAAAGCACAGTGGGACTCTGCTGGACTGGGAGGGGAACAGGATCCCCTGGTGAGCTGCAGATGGAGCCGGCAAAAGGCAGTCTGGAAAGCAGTCTCGGGGCAGCTCCTTATGAGGGAGTTTGAGTGACCACCTCGTAGCATACAGTATTTGGTTATTAAAACAGCTGGTTATGTGAAACATTTCTGCATGATTTATTTCTAGCTAATTATTTTTGTATTCATTTACACACAGAGTGAAGCAGCAATCACCACAGGATGAAATGCATAATTTGTCTGTTCGTTATTAACAAAAAACAAACAAACGTACATATACAAACGTTAACAACAAGAGGAATGTGTCAGGGTGTTAGTTACATGTAATCTTATACTTATCGAAATATTATATTTCTTAACAGCCTTATTATTCCTAACTCGACTTAAATTAGTGCCATACTGTATTAATTTACTAACAAAATGAAAAACATTTGACTTGGAATCAGGACATTTTTTCTTATGGATGTGGAATTTCCAAATAATTATTAATAATTCTATTAAATAACATACATCTTTCTCCAACTAGTCATTCCTGAAATAAACCATAATATCATTAGCATGGAGCTCTACAACTCAGTTTTTCCCATTTTCGTACATCATACAGTAGACTCCGTTTTTATTCACACCCTTGATAAAAATGAACAAAAGAGATTGTATAAAATAAAGCACTTCATGCTTATGGTGAAATATGGTTGTGGGTCTTTAATGCTTTGGGGTTGTTTTGCATCCACAAGCCCTGGGGCCCTTATTAACATAGATGGAACCATGAACTCCAGCATATACCAAAACATTTTGTCCAAAAACCTTAGCCGCAGATGCGCCTTCCAACAAGACAACGGTCCCAAATATGCGTCCAAAGCAACTAAGAAATGGTTGACAGAGCACAAGATCAATGTCCTGACATGGCCATCTCAGTCTGCAGACCTGAATCCAATTGAACATTTGTGGTTTAAACTAAAAAAACTATCCACAAATGTCAACCCATTTATTCTGTGATTCTTTATTTTTATCGGGAAAACCGTTCGATTGTGGTTCGTGCCAATGCATTATTATTAAAGAATATAATGTTCTGCATTTTGTGAGCATAAACTAAAGCTTATTACCTATAGTTTATTTTATACGATCTCTTTTGTTCATCTGTATCAAGGGTGTGAATAAAAACGGAGTCTACCGTAGGCTACAATGATAAAATAAATGAAAAATTGTTTCTTTTTTCAGTCCACAGAAATCACAAGAATAATCAATATTCAATTTGAATCGTTCTAAAACATGTTTGACATGATATATTCTATGCAATATATTGAAAGATACTTATTTTATCTTATTATTAATACAATAGCTGTTGGAACCCGCCCAAGCTTTACGCCAATTCAGAAACCTCAAAAATAACACCGTAATGTCGAAAAAGCACTCACGAAAATGTGGAACGTTATTATTGCTCTATGAATGGAAAAAAAGAATAATAAAGAATAGGCTAATATCATTGGGTTTACATAAATTCAATTTTAAGTTAATCCCGAGAGAGCGACGAAGATAATGATAATAATCTATATTCATACAACTCTTTCAAGCAGTGCGATCATACCGCTGTACTACAATGATAAAACAGCGAAAAAACGATATAAAGTCTGCAATTTATCCTCGTTCGCTTATTCGGGGTTTGTCTAATGCTGCTTGCCGTACGTTTGTTTTGATCACGTGACTCCAAACTGTATGAACAGTTGTTGTGCTCACTTCAAAGTCAGGCCCGGGGAATGAATGAGTCCATATTTTTCATAATTCACAGACTTTAAGGTAAATACATTTTGTGATTTTGTGTTGCATGTTTGTATGAGCAGCTAGTGACAAGCTAACGCTAAGCAATGATTTACAAGGAGGAACAATATTTGCTTGCTTTCTAGAAACTAAAGTCAGACCGTTTGTTAGCGCAAACTAATTTGATGGACTGGTGTGCTAACTAACGTAAGTCCACGTACATCTAATAAACTATCGGTGCTGTGTAGGTATGAGGCATGCATGCCCCGCAGCCCATAGAGCTGGATGCCATACGTGCCATGCGGAGTGTGTGTATGCGGATGCCATACCTGCTACCCCAACATCCGCATATACACAAATCCGTCCGTATATTTAAAGTTTCGTGAGATGCACACATAACAATTGTTTCCTAGCAATCTATCAGTGCACACGAGACGGTTGTCGCTCATTCCACTTTTGTGTTTGTTGAGAAGGGTTTAGAATGTCGGGTATTAATAAGTGACAGGCAGTTCGGACGTTATTGCAGATCAAGTCCTCTCAAGCACTGTTTAGTTATTTGCTGATTCTATACCTCACAGTTAACCTCACTGTGCACGCTTCGCATAAGCCCTGAACACAGATAGGAAGGTTTTCATGCAGCTTTGATGACTCCTTAAGCTATCAATACAAAACGCATTTAAATGTCATTGATTTGGAGGCCTGGGAAAACTGTGTATTTTTACTACCACATGTTTCACTTTGCGCACTCCTGCTCTCTCCTTAGCTACACGTGCTGAGCAGCAAAACACATGCACACGAATATTCTGGGGTTAACCCGAACATTCAAGTATTCCCACTCTGAAACTGTCCATGTAAACACACTATTATGACTAACTGATATAAAACACGCGGGACATTCCTATATGAAACGGAATATTAAGTCGTGTCAACATCTTATTAGGAATATGCGGCCTACCCTGAAATACATTTACATCTGTGCGTTATATTTTGCAAGGAATATTTCGGGTCGTAAAGCGCTTGCTAGGTTGCCGTCATGTCAAACTCGCATTTTTGGAGCGACGGTGGGAAACATTTCGGTCTCTCAGTAATAAAAAAAACATTATGGAAGGAAGAAAACAACGCATTTAAAATAGTTACAGAGAAAATTGAGTATATTGATTGACGGTTGTGCGCAATAAGCTATTTTACAATTGTGCAAAAACACAAAGTTGTGTAAAAAGCTAATATTACTTCCTCAAGTAATATGGTTGGCGGGAAACGTGATTTCATGTGCTACGGGGCGTATTTAGCATATTCGCATTGCCATGTATACAGTAATATGAGCTGGCGTCCTAGTTCATGGTGCACATAAACGGCATATGAGCTTAACCATGATAAAGTCAATTATCCGGAGTACTATGTGCATATAAACGTACTGTGAAGAAACCATTCACACAACGGGAAAAGCCACTCAGTTTTGCGCCACTGGTGGAGAGAGCGCAGACTAGCACGCACCTCTTCTGAGACGCATGAAGCCAACTGCCACGCCTTTCCGTGCTGGAGTCCACCAGCTGAGCTCCTAGACCAGGGGTCTTCACTCCAGGCCTGAAGCCTGCAGATAACTGGATTTAGAATAATTAGTTTACCTCCTTGGTCCAGGAGGCAGTGAAATCAGGTGGTGTATGCATTGGAGTGAAGACCCCTGTCCTAGACTGAAGCCTGCAGAGAACTGGCTCCTGCTACAAAATATTGTATGCATTTCCTCTAGAGGTGTGTTTTCCTCTCTGTAAAGCAAGCTGTGATTTGCACAGTGAGAGCAAGCATGTCCACCCAGCATTGTTCCCCTCTGCACCCTTGCACTGTTTCTTTTGCAGAATGGCCTTAAACTTCTGCCCCGAATGCGGCTCCAAGCTGCAGACCGGCTTCAAGTTCTGCCCGTCCTGCGGAGAGAAGCTTCCGTCCCTGGCGGACCTGCCACAGCCCGTCTCATCAGCTGCTACACAGATCACTGTAACCGACAGTCCTGTCATAGCACAGCTACAGAGCTCTCCCCTTCCTAAGAAAGTGCAGCAGATGGAGGAAACTGGTGAAGGTAGCCAGATTACAGGCCGTGCTCACACACATAACACACACACACACACACACACACACACACACACACACACACACTTATGCACACATGCACACACACACACAAACACACAGAAAGGTACACTGGACACTTAAGCTGGCTACCCTAGGGGTGTGACTACAGACTAGCATCTGAAAGATACTTTTTTTTCTTACTGAAACAAGGAGGGAGACGATATAAGTTTCCTTCAACAGCTTGTGCATCTGTTCCGCTGTAGGTGCGGCCAGCTCGATTTCCGTTTCGCCTCGCTCACCACTGCACAGGACACGGAAGTCCACCAGATCCAATAAATTAATCAGCCCCCCAAAGAAGTCATCCCCCCCTCTGCTCGCTGCACCCTCAAAATCGCCAGCTGCAGGTGAGAGAGTAGCCCGTGATGCTCTGTGCGTGGTGACTCATCTGCTGGTTGTGTACTCTCAGGCGCACGTTAACCAAGGCGAGCATGAGAGGCCGCAAATGATTGTGTGTTTTGTGGAAATGAATGTGCGCTCATGTTCTCAATTGAATTGTTAATTGTTGAAAGTTTCTAAAAAGCAATGATGTAAATGAAGACACACTCAATTTGATATTGGAAACGCCTATTAACAGCTAATATTACAGTGAGTCGGGGTTCTGAGTTGGTGACAGGATGTGGGGTAGGTTGCAACATACTGTGAATATGGAAAATGTTAACCAAGTTTGCTCTGAAAGCAGCCAAAGTGTACATTGAAGATTGTAACGGCCCAATGTTTTTTCATTCGCCTGCCTCCTTGACAGCCCCACAGCGCTACTTAAGTCCCCCAATGAACGGTTTAATTATTAAATGATTACGGTTGGCTTTGATGCCTTTCAATGCGTGTTCCACCAGGATTTGGCTATTTTAAAAGCTGAGGGCTCAGTCAGTGAAGGCGCTCACCACGAGCGCAGGCTAGGCCTGATATTCACAGGCTTGGCCTGATATTCACAGGCTCCTTAGATTTCTGCCACATTAGCTCCTCCCGTCGGCATGTCCAGGCTACCAGTTGTCATGGAAGATAACTGGTAGCGCAGTGGAAGATAAGGCCTCTCGTCTCTCCCAGTCAGTGCTACGTCTTCTGTGGTACTGTGGACTACAGAGTGTAAAATACTCACTGGGTGTAAATGCAATTTCATTATTCAAAAATACACTACCGGTCAAAAGTTTTAGAACACCTCCTTTTTTCCAGTTTTTATTGAACTTTATGCAGTTTAATATTTCAATGTACTCTGAAATTAAAGCATCGAACAAATAAACAATTGGAGATAAAAAAAGAAATCATGGAATCGTTTTGTTTAACAAAATGTTATCTACATTTTTGACTCATCAAAGTAGCCACCTTTTGCAGATATAACAGCCGAACACACTCGTGGCATTCTTTCTGCAATGGAAATCTAATATTTTTCGGAAAGTTCTTCCCGACACTGTTGCAGAAGTTCCCACAAATGTGCAGTGGGGTTTCAGTCTGGAGACTGCTGGCCATTCCATGATTTGAAGCCTACTGTCTTGTTCTTTTCTTCTAAGGTACTTCTGACATAGCCTGGAGGTATGTTTTGGGTCATTATCTTGCTGTAGGATGAACCCCTGACCATCTAGGCATAGAGCAGAGGGTATTGCATGGCGCTGCAAAATGCTGTGGTAGCCCTTTTGGTTCAGGGTGCCTGTCACTGTGTAAGTCGCCGACTCTGGATCCAAAAAGAGCCCCAGACCCACGCTTCCTCCTCCATGTTTGACAGTTGGTGTCACATACTGAGGAACCATCTCGACGGCATACAAAAACCCTGCGTGATGAACCGAAGATTTCAAATTTTTATTCATCGGTCCATAAGACCTTCTTCCAGTCTTCAGTAGTCCACTGGCGGTGTTTCATGGCCCAGGCAAGCCTCTTTTTCTTATTTTGCCATCTTAGCAATGGCTTTCTTACTGCCACTCGACCTGTCAAACCTGCAGCTCAAAGTCTTCTCTTCACAGTTGAAACTGAGACTTCCTTACTTCGACCAGTGTTAAGCTGTGCTTGAAGCTGTTGTCCTGTGAGCCGCCTATCACACAAGCTGTTGACTCTCAGAAACTTGTCTTCTGATTTTGTTGTGGCTTTGGGTCTGCCAGACCTCTTCCTGTCAGAGTTTCCTCCAGTTTCCAAGTGCCTTTTGATTGTGTAAAAAGGAGGAAAGAAAAAAATTATATTCTTTAATTTTGTCAAGTAAGATTTTCAACATCACACTACACTCTCCTTTCTGTTGTTCTGTAGGCTGTGAACGTTAATTTTCAATGAAAGAAGGGTGGAGGAGATTATCAGGAGTGACGTTTGCCCTCCCTCCCTCTGACACCCCCAACTCCTTTTGCAGGTCAGAGCCCTAAAGCTGTGCTGTCGCCATGGAAACGGCAGGCCCATGCGAATGTGAACCAGGAAGAAGCGGTCAACGCAGTGGTTCTGCCCTTGCCGACACTTCTATCACCTACTGTAGGTGAGGAAGCACTGTATTCTCCCCCGATCTCTAGCTGTAAGTGTGTGTGTGAAAATCCTCCGTCAGTTTGGGGAGGACTCTTTTCTCTCTCTCAGTCCACCAGCTGAGCTGAGAGGTCATTGAAGTGCGGGTGACTGATTGACAAGAGGGGCCCCTAGTCTGCGATGAGCCTTTGAAAAAGATTTTGCTCATATTTCGTATGAAAAAAATTCAGATTTTTGCTGCAACACTTCTGCAATTATAGTCTGGAATCGAAGCCTGACCATGCCTGTGCCAACCACGGCCGGAAGTTCAGCGGGAGGGATTCAGTCAGACCTATTCCCAGGCTTATCGCTCACTAGCAGTGACTCTGGTCCATCTGGTGCCTGTAGTCTTCCTCCAGAAGGAAGGGTATCTGACCTTTGCCCTTTCTGTCAAACTCTGTCCAACAGTGACTCTGTCCTCTCTATCTGACATGGCAACTCCATTTGCAGGTCAGAGCCCTAAAGTCTTGCCGTCGCCACGGAAATGGCCGGCCCGTGTGAAAATGAACCAGGAAGAAGAGGTCAACGCGAAGGTTCTGCCCTCGCCGACACGAGGTTCACCTGCTGGAGGTGAGGAAGCACCGTGTTCTCCCCCGACCTCCATCTGTAGGTGGGGGAGAGACCCCATTATTGAGGTAACCCAACCCAGTGCCACTCTGCCTGTCCTGTCCAGGATGATGGCTTCTACTCCCATCCCACTGGTGCTCATAGAAACGTGAGGCTTGGTTTACCAGTGTGATTGAGCAGACAAGTCAGATTTATTCCTTTAATATCTCTCTCTCTCTCTCTATCTCTATCTCTATCTCTATCTCTATCTCTCTCTCTATCTCTCTCTCTCTCTCTCTCTCTCTCTCTCTCTCTCTCTCTCTCTCTCTCTCTCTCTCTCTCTCTCTCTCTCTCTCTCTGTCTATTTCTCTCTCTATCTCTATATCTTTGTCTCTCTCTTTATCTCTGTGCCCCAAAGCCAAGGCTAAGAGGATGAAGCATGCGTGTGCCCCAGAGCCTCTGCAGGAGGGCGAGCAGGTGACCGACACGGTGGGCAGGAAGTGGACACTGGTCAAGCTGCTGAGTCAGAGCGAGGCAGAGCTTGTCTATGGGGGTGAGTGCACCAGGGCCCCTAAAAACAGAAAGAGTGAAGAAAATGCATGGCTCCTCTAAACATGTGGTAATCTCCCCACAGTCCTAAACACACTGGGGGTTCGGGGTGGGGTGACCGGAGGTCCCAGACGTGCTCTGCTGTGAAAGGCCACTGCTCATTGGGGGGTGTGAAATAGAATGGTGCTTATGTTCATATGTCCATGACACCATGAGGCAGGGAATACCCTGCTGACCGAGAGCTTCCCTCTGTGGTTGATGTGAAGGCCAGTCTCCCCGTGTGGCCCATCACTGCACTGCACGCCACTCAAGAGCCCCCTGTCACTCTTACCCTTTAGTTTTTACATGGCAAATTGCTAAATGTGTATTGGATGCATCTGGGAAGCAGTGGAGTTCTGTTTTTAGTAATGTTTGTTTGTTTTTGGTGTTGATTCTCCAGTTCAGCAGGTCTCTCCCGGAGCCAGTTCTTCAGACTACCAGCACATACTCAAACTGGTGGGTGAAGAGGGACCCACCATGTCCTGGAACCCTGTTTCACTCTGCCACAAGGGAGTCACGTCTCCAAACACATTCAATTACAGCAGTGAATTTCTGCCGCTGTCTGATACGTTTTGGCTTGTGTTTCATCACTGCAGTGTGCTGTGCTGTGTGTTTGTACAGTGAACAGAGGGTTTGTTGTAGGCTCCTGGATTTTTTTGGGCTCCTGATTGGTTCTTGTGAATGTAGTGTTTATGCAATCAAGCTGAGAAAAAAAATTAAAACAGCCATGGTCTGCTTTGGAATGATGTCATCTCGAACTCACCACGATCACTTCACTGTAAACGGTGTTGGTGTTTTGCTGCAGGAGGTTGCTGCTGTACTGAGTGTGTTTTTTGCGTGCAGCCTGCTCCCGTTCCTCTAAATGTGTTCTGGTTTTTCACAGGGGTCGAAGGATGGGAAGATCTTCAATGAGCAGAACTTCCTGCAGAGGGCAGCCAAGCCCTCGTCAGGTGAGACACCTGTCTCCTGCGACTCGCATGTCCACAGACGTCTTTCCTGTTCTCTCACTCGGGTCCATAACAATATTGAGAGTTAAACCTTCTTAGCAAAATAGGAAAACGGGTATGTTCGAGTGTTTGTTTTGTTTTGTTTTTACACTCTAGTGAAGAACTGGATGAAGCAGAAGAAGAAGGAGTTTCTGGGAATCCCTTCCTGTGCTGGCTTCGGGCTGCATGCAGATGCATATAGGTGCGTGTGCGTGTGCGTGTGCCTGTGCCTCTGTCCAGTGCCAGTGCCATCATTCAGCCTGTGGGTGCAGACTCATTGGTCTGTGTCTGTGACTCTAGGTTCCTGATCTTCCCCAACATGGGCCAAACTCTGCAGTCCATCATGGAAGAGGGGATTGTGCTGTCTGAGAAGGCCGTGCTTCAGCTGTCTTGCCGAATAGTGAGTACAGGACCTACTTATTTGCATACATGAGAGTTCTGTCACTCTCCATAAGCTTTGGAATATATGCCAAATACTGTACCTCTTTCCACCCTACACTAAGTTCTATCTGTATGTTGCTTTGCTTAATGGTGAAGTTGTGCCACTTATTGTTCAGGCAGTGAATATTGATAGAGCTGCATTAGGTTAATCTGGTATCACTGCCATGCCAACATCAAGAGCAAAAGGCAGGAAATGTACAGTGGTGGACAGAGTAATGGATTCGTGTCCCTCCTTTCCTGAGTCAAGGCACACCGTGTTCACTTACTGGGTGCCATCCCTAGGTGGCACTGTGTCCTATTAGATCACAGGGCAAACAGTCGTCTGACATGCTTCTCGCTTAATCATACCATTCACTGACCATTCATCTTCCCCGAACATCAGAAACTGGTTCCATAACTCTGTAGATGATCATACCTCATGGTTTAATATTGATAATCATACCTCATACTGTAATATTGATGATCATATCTCGGACTGTAATATTGATAATCATACTTCATATTCTGCCTCCTCCAGTTGGATGTGCTGGAGTACATTCATGAGAAAGAGTACATCCACGCCGACATCCACTCTGAGAACATCTACGTTGACCTCACTAAACCCACACAGGTGAGTCTGTCCCACAGGCCATGACCCTACACAGGTGAGACTGTCCCACGTGACCTGACCACGTGGACACAGGTGAGTCTGTCCCACCTCGACCTCCCTAAACACACAGGTGAGTCTGTCCCACGTAGACCTCACTAAACACACACAGGTGAGACTGTCCCACGTGACCTGACCACACACAGGTGAGTCTGTCCCACGTCGACCTCCCTAAACACACAGGTGAGTCTGTCCCACATCGACCTCACTAAACATCGACCTCACTAAACACACACAGGTGAGTCTGTCCCACGTTGACTTCACTAAACCCACACAGGTGAGTCTGTCGACCTCACTAAACATACACAGATGAGGCTGTCCCATGTCGACCTCACTAAACACACACAGGTGAGTCTGTCCCACGTTGACTTCACTAAACCCACACAGGTGAGTCTGTCCCACGTCGACCTCACTAAGCATACACAGATGAGGCTGTCCCATGTCGACCTCACTAAACACACACAGGTGAGTCTGTCCCACATGCCATGACCACACACAGGTGAGTTGATTTCAGCCCTGCCAAACACCCAAGCATGTAACCCTCCCCACCTGACCTACACAGGTGAGTGCTCCAGTCCACCTGACCCTACACATGTCAGCCTGAAGTTCCTCACTGTGTCTGGACTGCAGGGAGTCATATGATTAAGTGAGGTGACGGAATGAGTTGGATGTTCTTTTCCTGTCCCCAGGTGTACCTGGTGGGATACTGCCACGCTTTTCGATACTGCCCCAGTGGAAAGCACGTGGAATACCGGGAGGGAAGCCGTACGCCACACGAGGGCGCTGTTGAGTTCATCAGCGTGGAGTCTCACAAAGGAGCAGGTGAGCTGTAGTTTACTCTGCTCTACTCGTGGATTAGAACATCTCCATTAGTGTTTGTTTTCGTAATAAATGCATATTGTTGAACCTAAATGGTATCTGGTTACATGTACATTTTGGGGGGCATGTCAGGGGGGCAGTACTGTAGATGAGGAGGAAACTATCACACCATTGCATTTTACAGTGGTTCCCTGAAGTTTCCCAAATAATCTGAGATACCGATACATATATGGAACTAACGTTTTTGCCCTAATCCCTAATTCCAACCTGTTTAATGGCTCTATTTCAATCTCCGGTGCATTGTGTGAATTGATGTTTCAATGACCATAGTGAAAGTCTGGGGGAAAAAATCTGCAAACCAATAGGTCAGTATTCTAATCTGGTCAATTTGAGAAATATATTTCAATAGCGTATATCAATCATAATATCAATAACAATCATCATTCATCACCGCGTTTATAGAACGTGTCGATCCCAAGCTTCAACATTGGATCTGCACTTTTTCTTCTCCGTCCCACTCAGAATATTAGCACTTAAGTCCCCGGATGGCGTAACACTAAAGGCACTCGCCAGAGTGCAGGTTGCCCACTGCAGCCAGGGTTTGCTCCAGTCCAGCTCTGGCCGGGAGTCCCATTGGGGGGTGGCGATTGGCTGTCTGCCCCAGGGGAGGGAGGAGGGAAGCCGGCATAAGCTCGCCGCGTATAAAGGCCAATTTACATCAAAGATTCGTGACGAGACGAAACCGTTTTAGAACGTTGCCGAGAAAAGTTGCAGCAGAGTCCCAATATGTATGGTCTGCAGCATTCTAAAACTAAAACAGTTTTTACCGTTTCCATAACAACCACTCTCTTTATGTCCGTGTTGATACCGGCTTTAATGGTGGTTGCTGGATATTTTCTATCTGAAAAAATTGATAGAAACGCAGCAGAACCAAAAAACACGCAGATAAAGGATTTGGAGCCGACCATGGGTGCTACAGCGACAGAGTCAACGGGCCTACGCAAATTTATGTAGTGAAATGGAGACGAGATGTACCATCTTTTGTTAATGAATCTTTTTTTAACGATAATTTGCCATAATTGCATTTATGCATAACATAAAAAATAGGTCTACAATTCATGTGTTAGCCTACAATTTCTTTTAACGGTCAGAGTATGTAGCCTACAATATTTTGATTCTCAAACTTCTCAGCCCGTGACTCCCAGTAGAGACGCGACCCCCACGTTCCCCCCTCCCCCGAGTTGCTTGCAAGAGCTCTCTGTGTATAATACAGTGTGTGAAATTAATGTGATGTGCTACTTATAAAACTCTTGCCTTCAGTCCTTTCTTTTTACCCAATATTTTGTGAAAATGTCATTGCTTGTACAAGCTTTCTCCAGGGTAGTGCAAACGCATGTCCTTACTGTTTCAGGCTCACGTGGTTTATCAGCATACGAGGGATAGATGGTTTTTCTGAATGAAATTCATCGGTTGCTTCAGATTGACTTGTCAATATCAGTAGCGCCTAAATGTATTAACGTTAACAAACACACCCTATTTGTTTTAATAAATACAACTATATGCACACAGTGCTTGTCTCATGTTTTATAACTTTCTTAAGTGAATGACACAAATTACTAACAGTAGGCTAATAACTTTATGGAGCCGTAGTTCAAGATTACTTGAAAGGAAAAAAAACCTCTTCATGCTGCCTTTGCAGATTCTGCCGTTGCGCTTGTGAAGTTGCGGTATGGCCACATAATAGGCTGATGCTTTTATTTGACCACAACCATAACACATTCTAATGCGTAGGGTATGTTTTATTTAATTAACCAGGTTGGTCTCATTGGGATTTAAAATCTCTTGCAAAAAAATAGGCTAACAAACGAATGATCACACATAGCCTAATGTCTTAAATTGTAGCCTAAAGCTGAACATAAAGTGGCTATAGCCTATCGAAAATAACTTACTTGAGTCGGAGACCATCCGATGGCCTACTTCCCCAGTTGTTTCATGTTATGGCACAGGAACACTAGCTTGTCCACATTTTTGGGCAAAAGGCTGATCCTCGTTTTATTAACGATAAACCCTGCCTTGGAAAACGCGCTTGCAAAGTTTACATTCCACTTTTTTTGGATCGTCCGCGATTAAAACAAAATGCTGCCATACTCCAGATTTTTTATTTGACATTATGTTCTTAGGTTATATCGAAATGAGTAATTAAAGTATGCCTATATCACAAATCTTAACTGTAGGCAAATCTTAGGCTACAATTAAAATGCACATTCGTGTGCCTAAAACAAGAAGGATACAATATAGGCTACATGAAAGGGGGTGTTACGCATGTTAGTTATAAATATATAAACCATACAATTAGCAAAACACATTTATTATAAAATGTTACTTTTATTAGTTTTGCAGAATTATGGCACTTCTGGATAAGAGCGTCTGCCAAATGCCTGTAATGTAATGTAATGTAATGTAATGTACTCGCAACATCCAGAATGGATTATTCTACTGACAAGCGTGCCGAACTGTGGCGCTTATTTATTTTGCGCGACTGCTCGACCAAAACAAATCTCGGTCGATCAACAGCCCATCGACCAAGCAATCGACCAGTCGACTAAATAGGGTCAGCCCTAGTGAATTGCAAGAGACGCCATCAGCCGACTTGCGACGATCAGAAACAGGGTAATTTACACTGCTGCAACTTTTCTCTGCAACGTTCTAGTTCGGTTTCGTCTCGTCGCGAATCTTTGATGTAAACTGGCTCTGTGTATTACGGTCGACGGCTTGGCGAGTTCTGTCTCGGAGGAGGCGGTTCATTGCCTTTGTCACTGCCAGTCCTAGAGCTGCGGCGGTGAGCTCGTAGTACAAGGGGGGGAGATGGTTGAAGTAGAAAGAGGGTATAATTGGCTACTAAATTGGAAGAAAAAGTGGGGGAATCTGAATTTGGCTTATCTCAAGCACGCCTTACTGCCCCCTTCACTTCCCCCTCCTCTTTCAGCCTGTTAAACAACGTATCCCTCTCGTATTCATCTCAAACAATTAACTCAACGACATTAAATACGTCTCCTAAGAGCATCTGCCAAATGTCCAATGTAAATGCAGCTCATAAACGGGTGCTGAAAAGGGTGACAAGGTTCCACCTATAAATATGCTGTTCCTACCACCATTGGGCAATCGTGCATGTGTAATAGGAACTGCTCTGATTCTAAGACGTCAGTTAGCTGTTCCCTGTGTGTGTGAGTGTGCGTCTGCATGTACGTGTCCGTCCGTCCGTGTGTCCGTGTCCGTGTCCATATGTCACACCATTTCAGAAAAGTGAGACAAATGCACATAGAAATCCATTCATGTTGCTCCACCACACCCTCTTGACCTCTGACCCCTCAGTCAGTAACCCCACCCACCGCTCTCTGCCCCTGTGACCCCTTCAGGCCCGTCCCGGCGCAGTGACCTGCAGGCGCTTGCTTACTGCGTGCTTCGGTGGCTGGCGGGCGCTCTGCCCTGGACATCCCTGACCGACTGTCCCGCCAGGGTCATGGCTGAGAAGGAGAGGTGAGAGGGCACTCACGGGTCAAAGGTTGTGGGGCAAGGGTGAACCAAACATGCATATCATGGCACCAGCCTCAGTGTTTTTTGTTCAGTTTTGTTTTCAATTACTGGCAAAAAATGTAAAAATGGTGAAAATGTAGGTGGAGGCGTGGCTTCTGCATGTTTACCTTTCATTTGATCTGGTCATGTTCTTTCCTTATGAATTACTGTCCATTGACATTATATCCATTATCTCTGCCTGAACACAGGTACATGACCGATGTCCAAGGACTGTTGAGTCAGTGTTTTGGAAGGAGGAAAGTTCCAGGTGTGTGTTAATGTTCACATATCTTCCCTGTGTGTTGTAAGTGTATGTAAGCGATGGCACCAGAGTGGACTCCATTTTCCCGCTGCCTGTAGTACACGTTGATTTACAGAAGACAACATGTCTGCACAAATCAGTAAAAGTCCCCATTAAAGGCGGATAGCGTCTTACCAGACCAGCCCTGGTCGTCAGCCCGAGCGGGGGTGGCATTTGGCTGTCCGCCCCAGGGGAAGGGGGAAGGGAGAGCTGGCTCAGGTCCGCCGAGAAGCACGGAAAGGGAGTCTCCAGAACGTGGGTGGGTGGGCGAGTTCCGTTTCGGAGGAAAAGCGGAGGTCGCTGCCCACGGAGAATTGGCTTGCCTCGAGTAGTCGAGCGACGGACCCGTGTGGGGAGGGTTAATCTAAATAAATAGATGGTGCAATTGGCTACCAAATTGTGAGAAAAACTGGAAAAAATGTAAAAATAAAATGTTGAAAAAGTCCCCATTAATAAAATAACCCATTAATGTGAAACAAAGCACTTGCCTGCTGAACGGGGTGCTACCGGTACTGTTTGTTGCAGTACCTTAATCGGGGGCACCTGTGCCGTGGTTTACAGATGCAGTGCAGGCTTACCTGTCCCAGGTGATGTCACTGCAGTATGCAGAGGAGCCAAACTACCAGCAGCTGCGTGACGGCCTGCTCGAGGCCCTGCGGAAGCTGGGGGCGTCACTGGATCAGCCCATCGACCTGCAGGTAAGAACACCTGTCGAGGTTCGACCCAGCAATTTCAATTTTCCCATTTCTAAAAGCTTTATATAGTTTCAGAAAGTACATTACAGACGTGTATAAACATATGTATACGGGCAGTTTTTCCACAATGCACAAAATTACAGTGTACAGGCAGTCCCCGGGTTACGAACGTCCGGTCAACGATCGGTTTTTAAAAAACAATTTTAAAAGACAAAGGGAGAATAATGAGGCATGTGAAAGGCCATGCCCGATGAATGCCACGATTATTACCAAGCAACGCAGTGGTTTAATTATTGAGATGGAAAGGCTATTGATAATTTGCCTATTAGCCTGTCTTTAGCGCAAGTAAAGACTCGAAGCGTTTCTTTAATGTTTTCTTTTTTTATAGTACAGTATTGTATGGACATAGTTACTTTTATTATGACTGTATTATTATTCATATTACAGTATTGTTATTACAGTAGTATTATGTACTGAATGTTATGTTTAAGATGTTTTATTGTATTTAGAGGTTTTTCTTAAGTGTTTTATATGCACAGAAAGGTAAAATAAATACTACGACAAACATTTGACTAAGTGACGATTAATAAGAACTATACCTGACAAACATTTTACTAAGTGACGATTAATAAGAACTGTATGTACAAAAACCTGTTCAAAGACATTTCCAATATACAAATTCGACTTAAAGACAAGACAGGAAGAAGGACATTATATGGATCTGGGATCCGGCAAAATGCTCAAATGAAGTTTATCAGGGACTGCCTGAATACAAAAACCTCTTGGTCAAAGTACTATTTATGCAGGGGAGTTTTAGCGCCCCCAAGCACCAAGACATCGATTCAGCCAATCATCTTGTCGGAGCTATAAAAAATAAAAAAAAACATAATTTAAAGTTTAAAACCCACTGTATTACAGCCAACTGGACACGGGTTCGAGGAAAGGCACCTTACAGCAGTGGGCGGACTGTTACAAAGCGCTTGGCTTTAGATTTATGTCCAACTATCGGAAGCATTCCCTCCCGCACTGTCTGCCTGTATACCCCTGCTGGGGTACTGTGAACTAAAATTTCCCCTAGCAGTGAGTTGGTGACACATCAGCCCATTGTTTTAAAGCCAGGCTGGTGTCTTTTACCGTCAGAGTTTGCTGATGGGAGTTGTCTGTCTTTTGCAGGTGTAGCCAGGCTGAGGAGGGGACGTTTGCTCTTTTGGGAGATGGTCCATTCAGTTTGTGGGTTTTAAACCATGCACTAATAGTACTGCTAGTCTTTAAATGCTTTGATTGTTCTACTTATGGGTCATTTAAATAGTATTAATTGGAGTGGTTTGGTGTTGTTTCACAACACACATATATATATATATACATACACTTGTTGTTTGTTTAAGAGGAGGTGGGGTTCAAAGCACATATTCTAAAATTTGTAGCACTGAAATCTCACCATACATTGCTAGTGTCAGGTAAGCTGGCTATGAACTGAAACCACAGTACATCCTCTGTTTTATCATTTATTAGGATTGTGGGTTTGAATACAAGTTTTTAATATTTGAATAGTTTTAGCCATTTTCCATTTTTGGCAATTGTTCAGCATTTTTTATGGACAGAGTTGGAAATAAAAATTGTTTTAGTAAAATATGTTTGTTCTGTTGTTTTGTTGTTGCTTCCATGTGATCACTAATACACAAAGCTCTGCTCTTATAATGTATCCAGCACCATTCAAAAGTCAACTTCATTTCCTTATTTGCATTGTAATGATGTACAAAGAGAGCAGAATACATTATATTGAATTGCTGAACTGTATATATTGCAAGCTAGCAAGCTACAAGCAGAAAACTACTCAACAGTGAGTACAGATTATGACAGCGATTACAGTATAGCTGTTATAGACACACGCAGTCTGCATTGTAGCATAATGGTTAGGGAACTGGGCTTGTAATACAAAGGTTGTAGGTTCGATTCCCAGGTGGGGCACTGTCGTTGTACTCTTCATTACATGTCAAACTGTATAAATGGATTTATATGTAAAGAGGTGAACTGTGTAAGTTGCTCTGGATAAGAGCATCTGCCAAATGCCTGTAGTGTAATTTGTTTGTGGATCTGCAGTAGCTGCCCCACACAGATGTCTATAAACTATCAGGTGGTCTCCACTTGGGAGGTGCTAAACTCCCTGACCTGATTCAAAGCTAAGTAGACGTTTCAAACGTATCCTCTTTAATTTCATGTAAAGGTGCTCTTGCCTTGTTTCATGTGCTTCCATGCTGTGGTCACAGTCCTTGGTGAAACATTCAAAACCCCCAAATCCCACATCCTGTCTGTCTCTCTTTCACTTTCTGTGGTTTGGGGAAACCAATGGATAAGGAGACTAATGGATCTGCTTTCACCCCTAATGTGAACTCTGCCTCGTTCTGACTCAGCAGTTTGACCAGTGTCCTCTTCCTGCCAGCTACACTGGTCGGCTGTTTGACCTCCTGTGGTGGCTCTGGAGCACATGCCCATAAAACATGAAGTTGCCACATGCATTCGCTCGCTTGCAATTTTGATCCACTTAATGAGAACCTGGCGGTATACAAATCAGTTAAATATATCAATGTTTATGGGTTGCGCACAGTGAATTAATAACCCTATTTATACTGAGGTGGGGCCATATGATCTGGTTTATCAATATGTATGTCATATGGCCCCACCTCGGCAGTTTTTTTTTTTCATTAAAATCAATCCAGTGTACGTGTTCAATTCCCCCGTCTAGTGTCGGCTCTGGCCCCACGATTGGCTGTCGGCGTGGCGTTTTTAGTGGCCCATTAAAATACCTCACTGGACTACGGCAGCGAACTCACATTACATGGGGTTAAGATTTTGGCTACCAAATTGAAAATGGGATAAAATCAGAAACAAATAAAAAAAATACCTTGGAATACATGGGGTTAAGATTTTCTATATGAGGCTCTATTAATTGTAGGTTTCTTCCACAGGTGGTTTGCTTAATGAAAATGGCTACGAAAGGTGCTAAGGAAGTGAACGGGCGAGCTGATGAAATATGGTTGTTGGGGAAGCCAATCCCACGGTTCCCTGGGACTAAATTGCCCAGCCGTGGTGAGTCCCTCAGACTCATTTTCTATTTACACAAATCGGACCCTGAGCTCAAGAAGTGTATAAAACAAACGGCAGCCTTGATTTCCGAAGTCTGGGACAAGGCAAAAATACCAACAATCACGCCTTACCGGATCATCGACAAGCTCACCAAGCTCCACCAGGAGTACTATGGCCTTCGGAAAAGCACAAACCGGTCCAGTGGGAAGGCTGTTGAACATCGCGAGAAGTTTGTGATGAGTTTGGAGGATCTATTCGATGTGGCACATCTGGACGCGTTGAGCCTCGTCGAAATCAAAGAGGACAAGGATTTTCTCATCGCTCAACGCCGGCCAGGACGCCCTGGAAGCATGCTTGGGGTGGCCGGGAGATGGCGTGAACGGGAAGCTCCTCGTGACTAACGACACTGCTGAAAAGAGGCCCTCAACCACAAATTCACGGCAAAGGGGCGCACCAAGCAGGAGGATCAGCTCCAATACGTGATCCAGGTGGCAGAGGATCATCGGCGAGCGCACCCGAAGATTGCAAACAAGAAGGACCTTCTTCGCTGAAAGACACTTTCTTTCTGAAGGCTCTTAGTTCTTTTCATGCCATTTTCAAGTGTTTATTTCGTATTGTTGGTGTTCACGTAGTACGGGGAAACCACTCCCAGAATTAGCTAAATGCATTAGCAAAATGTATTTTTATAAATTTAAAACACGAATTATGTCATCTTGTGCTGTAATGTTTTAAATATTAAGAGTGTTAAACAAGACAGTTTTCATAGTTCCTTCCCCTGAAAATAATTAGTACGGGGAAACCAATCCCAGAATATATGTAGTATGTAGTGTACAAATTTTGTAGTGGATGCGCAACCCCTAGATAAATGGCTATGAACTGAAACCACAGTACATCCTCTGTTTTAACATTTATTAGGATTTTGTAATTGAATACAAGTTTTTTATATTGTTGTTGGAAATATAAATTGTTTTAGTAAAATATGTTTGTTCGGTTTTTTTGTTTGTTGTTGCTTCCATGTGATTACTAATACACAAAGCTCTGCTCTTATAATGTATCCAGCACCATTAAAAATAACCATTCTCAACTTTATTTCCTTATTTACATTGTAATGATGTACAAAGACAGCCGAATACATTATATTGAATTACTGAACTGCAAACTGCAATCAACAGTGAGTACAGATTATGACCGGGATATATATAGCTGTAATACACGTGGGTGGCAGTGTAGCATAATGGTTAGAGAACTGGGCTTGTAACACAAAGGTTGCAGGTTCGATTCCCAGGTGGGGAACTGTCGTTATACTCTTCATTACATATCAAGCTGTATAAATGGATTATATGTAAATAGGTGAACTGTGTAAGTTGCTCTGGATAAGAGCATCTGCCAAATGCCTGTAGTGTAATTTGTTTGTGGATCTGTGCGGTAGCTGCCCCACACAGATGTCTATAAACTATCAGATGGTCTCCACTTGAGAGCTGCTAAACTCCCTGACCTGATTCAAAGCTAAATAGACATAAATGCATTTTCAAACGTATCCTCTTTAATTTCACGTAAAGGTGCTCTTGCCTTATTTCATGTGCTTCCGTGCTGTGGTCACAGGCCTTGGTGAAACATTCTCATTCATAATTCACTTGAGGTCATTCCACCCCAAAAATCCCACATCCTGTCTCTCTCTCTTTCACTTTCTGTGGTTTGGGGAAACCAATGGATAAGCATGTTTGTTGTTTTTATTTGGTTTATCTGCTTTCACCCCTAATGCGAACTCTGCCTCATTCTGACTCAGCAGTTTGACCAGTGTCCACTTCCTGCCGGCTACATTGGTCGGCTGTTTGTCCTCCTGCGGTGGCTCTGGAGCACATGTCCATCTTGCCCTCTTGGTCTGGTCAAAACCTGTGTTTCCTTTGCTGTATCACACTCTAACCCCCCCAAGGGCACCTCCGAATCCTTGGATCCTGTTTTATATTTTATTTCCTCAGCCCCCCTTCCTTCCTGTCTTCTGATCCACTGTCACATGAATTCCTGCCCAACATGTCCCCATGGTGATGGTTCCAGGAAACACCCCCCCCCCCCATCAATTAGAGTCCTGTGTCATGTCCCCGTCCCACTCGTATGCAAACCTGCAGCTCCCCTCAGCAGCATCAGAGCACCGGGAGCTTGTGAAAGAGCCACTCACAGTGACGCTAATGGGTGGACATGGGGGGCCTCATTCTGCTGTCCCATTGGGCCCGTGCCCCCCACAGTACTCTATATTCTATATCCTGTTCGTATAGAATATGGAAACATTAAAAACATATCTCTACTTTGAATTTGTATATTTATTTTGGCAAAGGGCACCCAGGTCATATGTGGAATATGTGGCTTAGTTCTGGTCATGGACTGACATTAACTTCAGTCTTTCAGCTCCCATGAGTCCCTGGGGGTTAGTGGGATGGGAGTAGAGACCATCAAAAACCAGGTTTGAAGGTTATGTGAGCATCTGTGAGGAGAAATTGTAAACGGAAACAACACGCATTTGCCATTGGCAAGATGGTCGCTGAGTCATATGACCTGCCTAATTTTGTGTGATTTATAGAAAGGGGTAATATTTTGACCCTATTTGCAAAGTTTGAAGCTTATACATGGATCGGATCAAGCATAATATCCAAGAATTATGTAATAACGACAAACATTAGAGGGCATGGCCTCCATACCATATGCGCTACCAACTATTCCTTTGCAATTATTGTACCAAAGTGAAAAGCAGGTGTTTCTACGGAGACGTTCATCAATTTCTGGCCGGGGTGTCACTGCAATATTAGTTTGACCTGCTGAATCTATTTGTGGCTTGATGTCGAGAGCAGACACTCCAGATCATCCTCGTCTTCCTCGTCCAAAACCCTGGAGGCCCGCCGTTTCTGTGATGACAGCGAGGCTTAAGGCTGCCAACCTGCAGATGAATTTGGGCGTGTCAGAAGGTAAACGAGGGTCGTATTACACCAATGATCCCCCATCACCTAAACAAAAAGCACACTCACTGTATGAATGTGTGGGTTGTGTGTGAATTGTTGTGGTGCAGTACGAATGATCTGCACTGTACTCTTCAGGAAACCGCTGTTGGTTTCAAAGATGAGGGATGAAGATGAAGATTTACTGTTCGGTAAGCACCAAACTCACTTTTAATAAACACTATCCTAAAATTGCTACATTTCCTTAGTTAATGTGCCTTCCAGGAGTGTACAACCAGCGGGATCATTGCCATGCTGACAGTACTGAGTGCCAGGTTTCTCACGTGCAGCCAGAGATTTCGAGGACGTCTTCGGACGCTTGATGACATCATCCAGTTTGCGCTGACGGTTGAGCTTCCGCACCCTTCCCTGTGGAGAGCGAGGCGCTATGGAAACAGAGCTGGAGGAACCTGTGGCTTAATCAGTAATGGAGAAAAACTGATTTTTGTTTGTGTGCGTGTGTGTGTTTGTTTGTTTGTTTGTGTTTGTTTGTTTGTGAGCACGGCCTGTAATCTGGCTACCTTCACCAGTTTGCTCCATCTGCTGCACTTTCTTAGGAAGGGGAGAACTCTGTAACTGTGCTGTGTCCGCCAGGGACGGAAGCTTCTCTCCGCAGGACAGGCAGAACTTGAAACCGGTCTGCAGCTTGGAGCTGCATTTGGGGATGAATTTTAAGGCCATTCTGAGAAGGAAAGGGAAGCATAAAACTCTATAAAGCAAAGACAGGAAAATGTCACTGCGCTCTCAGCGAACCCATTTTGTGCACAAAAGCCAGTTCTCACCTCTTGAGCAGCGGGCGTTTTTTAAGGGTCGGCATCATGTGTTTTCTGGGGAAGGTGTATCGGCAGCTCTCTCCTGGACCCTCGCTCTCTTTGATGGGGTCCTCTTTCCTCTGAGGGCAGTCTCCTCCTCTTTCCCTCTCTTCCACCAACCACTGGTAGTCCTCCCCAGTGATCACCCTAGCAGCCACTGGCAATTTTTTAGAGGTCTGCCAGTTCAGGGTCAATCAACCCTGCTGCCATTTGTAGGGGTACCAGGAAGGGCATTTTACATTACAGGCATTTGGCAGACGCTCTTATCCAGAGCGACGTACAACAAAGTGTTAACCGTAGTCAAGAACAGTTTAGCTGAAAGCCACCCTAGTGGGAAGTACAATTCCTGGGTGCTAGGAGCAACCACATAGTTAAACTAGGACCCTGTAGGTAAATCTGTAGCCACAATTCAGAGGTAGCAGTAAAGCACTCAATGCAGGAAATAATGCCTAAGCCTAATACAATACATAAACAAGTAGACGTGTAAACTAAGCAACTCGTTTTTGTAGGGGCAGTACTGCTGGAGGGCCCAGCAGCAGTGCTAACTGTGGCTTTGCGTGGAGAAGTGGCCACCGAACCACTTCCTGAACAATTCGCCGTCTATTTACCCTGCCAGAGACTTTCCATACAGGGTGTTTGTGGAATCTCCGATGGTATACCCAATTAGTCCCTCCCAAAAAAGATGAAGGGGGTATCTCCCCCCTCAGCGGCGTTAAAGCAGGCGAGAATGAAGATGAGCCTGTGCATGCCAGGTGACTGCATGTAGGGGCCTTTGCCCCCAGTACCTTCAATTTGGACTCTTAAACCCAGTCTCATCACAGTCTGTCTGGGCCTGTTCTTCAGCCCGTACTCCTCCAGTGCCTTCCTGAGGTGGTATTGATGGTGTCCTCACTGGCGCATACTGCCCACTCCCGGGAGAGGAGGTCAGCCTTCCTCATCAACAGGTGCTTCCCCTGTCTCTTCTTGAGGCTCGTCCACCGGCTCTGGTCGAGCGGCTTGCGGTTCTCTTCCTCCTCAGGGCCGTGGCGTAGGCGCTCGGCCTGAAGTTGGCGAGCGGGAAGCCGTGCCGCGCACAGTAGACGCAGTAACTGCTCCAGAGCATGCTGGTCCTGCAGTGAGAGTAATCTCTGCTGAATGTTAAATAGCGGGTTTTTGAACCTTTTCAGTATGTGAGCGCTCTGATTTGCTGCTGCTGTTTTATTATTATTATTATTATTATATATATATTTTTTTTATTTTTATTTTTTTATTTTTATTGTTTCTGATTTTTTCCAGTTTTTCTCCCAAGTTAGTGGCCAATTATACCCTCTTATGACTTTGATTTGCCCTCCCTGCACGAGTTTGCCACTCGTCTCTACAAGGCAAGCTCTGAGGGCAGCGAACTCCACTTCCCTCGAGACGGAATTCACCCTCCCCCTTCCCCCTGCGGCGGACAGCCAAATGCCGCCCCAAATTGGGGCTAACAGCCAGGGCCGGTCTGGCACAGTCAGGTTTCGAACTGCATCCCTGGTAGGCAGCTCACCCTCATATCGGACCAGCCAAGATATGGGTGCGTAGTCCCTGTTTTTAAAAAGTTTTGTTTTTGGGGGTTAGGCTAATTATTAATATATAAGTTTTTATTTCTATAATCTGCGACTTTGGATAGAAAATAATATGTGTAGTGTGGAGATGCTTCCTGTCCACGAAGCTGCTGAGCAGCGCTTTATAAATGAAAACTTTATTAATATTATAAATAGATTTTGGTCCTAACTCCTGACTCTGTTTTGAACAGTGATTGATCTCCGAAATCTGGTTCTTTGGAAGCTGCCCAGCTTCACTTCATGCTGATACATCACCTTGAGCTGCCTGCAGTGGTGTCATATGCTTCCTGAATGTTATCAGTTGTCTTCCTGTTGGCTACAGATGTTGACATTGGCTCAATATGATGAAGTTTAGGCTATTGTGACAGGAGAGACCGATGATGAGAAGTATTTATAGAGGTACGGGAGGGTTTACGATAATGTTTGAGTTTTATGAATCGTGTTAAAAGCATGAAACTTGTGGGGTCTTGGATAGCGTAGCAGTCTAACGCACTCGCATTGACCGGTGCTTTGTGAGTGTGAGCTACCTATTGTGGTCGCGGTTCAAAACCCGACTCTGTCAGACCGGCATTTGGCCCTGGGGGAGGGGGGAAGGTGAGCCGGCATGAACTTGCCGAGAAGCGCGAAGGGTGTCTCCAGAAGTAGGTGGGTGAATTCTGTCTCGGAGGAGGTCAATCATCACCGGCCTCTGGGAATTGGCTTGGTCCGGAAGACGGACGGTGAGTTCCTGGGGGAGGGCGAATCTAAATAAATAGAGGGTATAATTGGCTACTAAATTGGGAGAAAAACGGGAAGAAATCTGAAACAATTATTATTTTATTTTTTTAAACATGAGACTTGCTTTCCTGGTGTAACAGCACTGCATTATAACAATTACACTGCATAACATACACAAGACACACCATCAAAGACATGCATCAAAGGCCAGAAAAACAATACTTGTTAAAATGGCAATTGTGAAAACTAGAAATAAGCACCTGAAATAAGGTGCGTTAAATTTGTATAATTGGGGAATTTAAGAATCTAAAACGCCTTATTTCAGGCTCTACTGTATGTAACGTAATGGTCCCAGTATTCTATACCGGACATCAGATTTTTCAAATGTCTACCTCTGCCTCTGCTCAAGCTAAATATATTCTGCTTTGTGGGTTCAATCGTAAAGGGGCTGTCGAAGGTCAATTCTCTGCAGTGACCACAGGAAATGGACAATGCTGGAAGGAGGACAGAAGGAGTGTAGGAGCTGAATTATCTACTTGTAATGCAGAATATATGTGGTAATATGCAGACCAATAGGAGGGGGCAACAGAAGAAGAGAAATTATGTGCAACATGCTCCAAGTTTGGGCATTCATCATGTGAGCATGTGAGCTTCTGTTTCTTTGAATATATGCTTGTTTTAACTGGATGTTAAAAACATAAAAGTGTGGGCTAAGACCTGTGGGTCACTTTAGCTCTTTCTGTAAGACGCTCTAAAAGGGCTGGTGTGGGTACTGCAGTATTCCACCATCCTGTCACAGCTGGCGGGCAGACCTGCCACCCCCACCTGCTCTCATGAGCAAGATATTGCTGCTCATTCTTTTTAGCATGCTTATTCAAAAAAAGGTTAGTAAGAAATAAGGTCTATTGTTGTGGGTTTTACACTTGATGAAGCTCAACGTGGACTTTTCTGACCATCGCTTCCTGTTAGCTTTGGGCTGAATGTGAACACGGATGTTTTTTGTTTTTCAAGGTTTGAAAGTGAGTTCAGCCTGTGAATGCAGACTCATTGGTGTGCCTGTGTGCTGCCTGTGTGCTGCCTGTGTGTGTGTGTGTGTGTGTGTGTGTGTGTGTGTGTGTGAGTGTGTGTATGAGAGAGTGTGTGCGTGTGTGCGTGCGTGCGTGCGTGCGTGCGTGCGAGAATTCAACTGAATGCAGACTCATTGGCGTGTGTGTGAATACATGTATATATATGTGTGTGTGTTTGTTTTTCAAGGTCTGAAAGTGACTCATTGCAGTGTGTGTGTGTGTGTGTGTGTGTGTGTGTGTGTGTATTTAAAATATATATTTTTTGGTTTATTCCCTTTATTAATCCAGTATTGTTACCATAGAGACATGTGACACCAAGAGCACAAGGCAGGAAATGTGTTAAGGCGGGCTTTGTTCACTTACTACCAGTGGCCATGGGGTGGCGCTCTGTCCCTTCATTTCACATGGCAAACCATTCTCCATCACCCAGCCTGCTTACAAGTCACTCAGCCAGTTTGTGACAGTTTTTTATGATTTCATGATATTCATAATTTATTTCATTCATATATATATGGGAATGTTGCACTGTGCTTCCACACTGAAATCCTAAAATTAACACATTTTGGGGGTGGGTCACTGGTTAGATCTGCGAGGCAGCTGAATAGGGTTAATTGAATATGGTTAGAAGTTAAAGAAATTTTTTTTTTAAAAAGAAATTACATTTATTTGAGTCATAGTCTTTGACAGGGCCTCCATAACATTAACTATAGACCAGGGGTCTTCAACTCCAGGCCTCGAGGTCCGCTGTGTCTGCAGGTATTTGCTCCAACCACGCACTACACCACCTGATTTCACTAATTAGCTCGCCTCCTGGACCAAGGAGGTAAACTAATTATTCTAAATCAGGTGGTGCAGTGCGTGGTTGGAGCAAATACCTGCAGACACAGCGGACCTCGAGGCCTGGAGTTGAAGACCCCTGCTATAGACTCTTGCAGTTTCCAGATGATGACTTGCAAAGCGTGAACTTTTTGTGCCAAAAACATCACATGCCATGTAGTCAATTGGAGAAAACTTGACCGATTGGTTCCAGTCTAGTTCATGTATATTATACATAATTGATTCTACCCTGCAGGCTCTTGACCTCTGACCCCTTTGTTGTCATCTGTCTGCCCACCCACCCCTTTCTGTCTTCCCCTCCTGTTCCTGTGCAGTGACCTGCAGGCATTGAGATACTGGATGTCATAATGGCCGGCTATAATGCTGGCAACCTTGCTCCTAACACCTAACCTTGCGCCCAACTCCCAACCTTGTTCCTAACACCTAACCTTGCGCCCAACTCCCAACCTTGCTCCTAACACCTAACCTTGCGCCCAACTGCCAACCTTGCTCCTAACACCTAACCTTGCGCCCAACTGCCAACCTTGCTCCTAACACCTAACCTTGCGCCCAACTGCCAACCTTGCTCCTGACTCCAAAACTTGCTCCCATCTCCTAACCTACATTAGGTCTTGAAAGACCCACGCACAATATGTTATGAAGGAAACAGAACCTGGTTCGCGGACATCAAACAAGCGTGCGTGCTGCGACCTGGGGGGTGTCCTAAAAATCAGCCCCTGCTCCCGGGGCACAGGCAAGGCCCCGCTGCTCGAGCATTCAATTGAGCGCTCGAGCGTTCATGATCCCAAGCTGCAGGGCGCCTTGATTTTATCCCTAAAATTCCCCAAAGTTGATCTAAAAAAGCCTCTGTTTTCTGCAATCCGGACAAATCCACGGAGTGGGGACGTGGAGCATGCGGTTCACGGGTGGACATGGCCATAGCTCCTCCCCCAAAGAGGACAGTGCTCCCAAACTTTTTCCATCCTGAAGGCCCGGGCCCTCCCTCATGGCCTGATCCTCCGTCTCGGATGCCGCGCGGGTAGCCTTTGCCGCTTTGCCATCAACGCACCTCAAGTGCCCCCCATTTTACCCCAAGGACGAGAGGGGGAGACAAGGTCTCTCAGACAGGAGAAGAAAAAAATAATGTTTTATTTTCTAGAAATTCCATTTGTAATATACAAAATGTGTCCTACTTCCAGTATAAAAGAGTGGCTGTCAAATATGTTGACAATTGACAATTTGGCCTTACCCAGCTTTGGTGCCCAATTTGCATATCAAGTTGATCTTTTAAAGTGTGATTGGAGCTTAGAATAATTTTTACACAGTAAAAAGTTCATGAAAAGTGTGACATGCACACTGGAAATGGTGTGTTTGGTTTTAATGTCAATGAGACTTGAAGTTGGGTGTTACACTCAATTACAATCAGTTGTATTACATTGCAAGCTAATTGCAATGACAGCCCACGTAAACCATAATCATTCCTCATAGAATCCCTCGTGGAAATGTTACGGACCGATCGTTCCCATTGGTGACTGCAGCATTGTCGTGGTTTTCAACTAATTGCGCTGCTATTGTTTTATATGGTGGTGGGTGTTTGCATACAATTATGCTATGTTTTAGTAGGCATTTTTATTTCTTCCGGGATAGCGTCCCAAACGTAGCCTACATGCAGCGGAGGTTTTTAAAGCACCGGTTTGCTTTTTTTGGTTTCCGGATTTATGTTGACAACGTGTTTTTCATGATTATTGCGACGTGTATTAGCAGAAGGCAAAATCATTTTACGTGTGATTTTAAGAGTTTAATGGAAACTTTCCTTCAGCGGCAAAATTCGCGTACACTCTTTGTGACCTTGAAATTGTTCGTTCGACAAGTGAATGGAAACCTCGCTATTGAGAGCACTCGCTTTCAGTTAGGTCTTACAATGTATTACAACAATGTTACATACGTCTGTTACAGTTCAAGTCAACATCCAAGCACGCTGAGGCAGCGTAGCTGGAGTTGAGCACATTGTAAATCTGTTTTTATTTACTTATTTTCAGTTTATGCTTTTATTGCAAAATGTTCCTCCCTCTTTAATTGCCAATTATACCTTCTCTTTTTCATGGAAATTATCCCCACCCTCGTTTGAGGTCGTAGTCCTGAGACCGCTAGTGGGCGCTGTACCGCATCCTCCGAGACCACCCCCGCCACCATAGATATCAATTAACCACTCTTTTTGAAATTCCCTATTTCTCTTCAGTTTCCTTTCTGGATGAATATGAGAGGCAAGAGTCAGAGGCATTCAATATATCATATATGAATGCCAGACAACAAAACAATGGAAGGGCAAACCAAAACAAGGACAATCAGAGCTAAAGTAAAATCAACATTTTTTATTTTTTTTATTTTATTTTGTCCCTTGTTGTTGCTTGTGCTCATGTGTGGTTCCATCATTCTGTGATCAGCTGTAGGGCCATCTTTCTGTTGTTCACCTCTGACAGGGGCTCTCTGATTGCCATTGCCATCCAGGGGCCTGTCTCACGAAGGAAGTTCAACATAGGGTATCTTTGCGTTAGCTGGCTGCACAAAGCCTAACAACGGAAATTTTGGCTAACCTGTCTCACGACAGAGGTTATCAACTCGCTCTGTCAACCCTGTTTTTTTAGATCGAGCTATGAGTGCATACACAAACAACGGACGGTGTTAGTTACGCAGCCAATCACATGCAATATGGATAGATCTAGAGAACGGTTTCATGAAGCAGGATTGATGGGTTAGTGAGCCAACTTTGGGCTTAACCCTGGGTTTTCGTTCTCACTACTGTGACTCACCCAGGGTGGCAGGTGATTGTAATGTGAGTGCAATCTATTGCACCAGTCACTCAGGAATCATATGAGAAAATTGGCACGCTTAATATGCAACAGTACATTTTATTTATTATTGATAACTATATACATATAACTATATGTTTACTCAGGTTCTCTGTATCACAAACGGAATACATATACAGTATGTACCAGTGGCTACATACAGTTGCTAGAAAACGTAGGGCAATACATACATACTGCTGCACAGTGATCGCATGGCTTTGACATGTGGCATTTGTGACATGCGGCTCTAGAAGCTTGCAAAAATACAATATTCCCTCCGTGGAGAATCTATCTCATATAAAACATTTTTTTTTAAGATTATGCAATTCTCTAGGATTGAGGCCATTTTCCAGAGAGCTTATTGGTGAGGGGGTGGTATTTTTTACCAGTGTCTGCAGGTTTTATGTCTGCCCCCAAGTGCCTAGATACTGATTTAGATAATCATCTTACCCAAACTAGAGATTTGTAAATATTACTAGTTTACAGCCCACTTGAGCTGTGTTCAAGCCGGTTATTTTCCCCATCAGAACATAAACCAACGTAGACCCAAATGTGTGATAGTCTACTGTATGGCAGTGTTCAGATGTTTGGGCATGAATCTAAAGCATGGTTTCCCAAACTTTCTGAGCACATGGCCCACTGAATAGGTGAATGCATTTTTCTGTGACCCACCGCTCACGTGTTGAAATGTGAAATATGGAATTATTCAACATGTCAAAACAACTGTATGTGACTACAGTGCACTTAACAAGTGCAGCGTTTCATTTGACTGGTGTGAAGGGGAACTGTCTCCCGACCGACCTCAAGTCCTCCCATGACCTACCAGCGGGCCCAGAGAACCACACCATTCACTGTGTGGTACTCTGAGATCGGAGTCAAAATCAAAACATAAGTCTATTGTTTTAAAGTGAAGGCAGATTATTTTCATGTTTTGTTGATGTGAACTGTCTGTCTTTCACAGGTAGGCCTGTAGCCAGGAAGAGGAGGGGGGTTACCTTGGAAGATGTTCCATTAAGAGTTTGTGGTTTTTAAACCACTGTTTTTGATTCATATTTTCTGCAGAGATTTTTTTTTTTTAATGTTTTTTTATTATTTACACTACCGGTCAAAAGTTTGAGTACACCTTCCATCTGGACTATGGCTAATCGGGAACTCCTTCATTCTTCAGCAAGATAACGACCCGAAACACACCTTGAAGTTGTGCAAGAACTACCTGGTGAAGGAGGAACGTGAAGGACAACTCAAACTGATGACCTGGCCTGCCCAGTGTCCAGACCTCAATCCCATAGAAATTGTATGCGACAAACTGGACAGAAGAGTCAAAGCAAAGCAACCCACAAATTTCTCTGGGAATTGCTGCAGGAGAGCTGGGAAGACATATCGGGTGATTTCCTGCTGAAACGTATTAACCGAATGGCCCGTGTTTGTGAGGCTGTTATCACGGCAAAGGGTGGCTATTTTGAGGAATCCAAGATTCAATTTTCAATATAATTTTCTTGAACATTTCTTTGATGTTCATTTTGTTCATTGTTACATGTGTTTTTTGTCATTTTAAAGTATTTACAGAAATGTATACGGTGTAAAGCATTGTCAATTATGAGATAAACCTAGTTGCCAGCAGGTGTACTCAAACTTTTGACCGGTAGTGTATATTATAATGTAATTATTTTATTATTATGCCATGTTATGGCACATAAAATAAATCAATTTCCATGCAAAAACGATAATTCTGTTAATGAGGTGAAACAGTGGACCGGACCATCCTAATTCATTCGAATTTTATGTTTGTAGTTTAATGACTGCTTTTTTGTATTTTGATTGTTGTAGTTGAACTCATTGACAGTTTTTCCAGTATTGCGTTTGTGGACAGAAAGTTGGAAGTCCATTCGATGCAAATAAAATGATTATAATTATTTGTTATTTGTTTTAATTTGTTATAATTATAATACTTTGTTGTGCTTTATTTGATCTTGCCTTCATGGTGGCCTCTAGGTAAATAAACAGACATTTTAAATTAAATTCCGAGAGCACCGTGGGAGTCGTGCGCCTGGGAGTGAGGTGCAAGGGAAGACTGCTTGCACTGCCTTTTTCTGTGGGCTTATATTATCCAAGAAGGGCAGAGATTAGTCATATTAATTTAAGTGTAAGGAACCTGCCTAAATAGATGACAAATATAAGCCTGCTTGAGCCCTTTGGCAGAACGTGTTGCATTTATAACCAGAATCTAAATGTATTTATCTTAAATAGTCCCGACAAGACATGTCTCTTCGTTTAAAGTAAGTTCGATATGTTATATATTTTTTTAAGAACTGGACATGGTTGATGATTTGGGACATGTATGTAGAACCACTAAGTTAGCCTGTTGTAGTTGATCCAAAGAGCATTTGGGATCCAAAGGTGTGTGTTAAGTGTCCCAATATAACCAAATACATATTACAGGAGGGAGTAACGGGAAACTTTTTTTTTTTTTTTTTTTCATTTGCGTTTCGTTAGCATGGGAAGTATCTTCTTGCTTGCGTCTTGTATAGAAAAAAACTACATATCAGTCGTAATATTAAGATCTCTAGGCACACAAGATATCCGGTCCTGGACGCACGTACCCGTTTTCTTCGGAAAAGGTACTGAAATAATGCGTAATTATGTAATTAGGCGAGTCCACTCTTAGCTCTTTTGACTGCACGTTGAAAATATACCAACTGACCAGAAATCTGATAGTTTTGAATTACTGAGAGTCAGAATTATATGTTGTCAATTACGCGCAGATTAATGGGATCTGATATAGGCTACTAGATGACTAATCTGACAAGGGGATCAATCAGACAGGTTTTAGCGTCATTTTGGCCAACAGGGTTGTGTAGCTCAAATGGAACCCCGTCTACCGGCAACAACTGAAGCTGCATGGGAAATGATGCTGAAACGGGAGTTTGATTCGTTTTCTCTCCCTGATACCCTGTTTGTGGTTGTGGAAAGGGAGGTCGCTGTCGCTTTCTGTCCCTCTCCGCGAGAGGAGGGATTATAGGAAACTTTCTAACTGAACTGTAACGCGAAGTAGAAGGAAGCTCCAACACCATAACCTGGACAGGAGGTCTGCATAGATCAATACGAAAAGGGATTTTCTCGTCTGGGATAATATAGAACCTCCGTTAGTCACAGGTACTGACATCGCTGTGGACTTGGGAGTCCATCCCAGTCACTGTCACCATCGAGGTAAGCGTGTCACGTCTCTACTCAATGTGTAACGTGCATTTTTAAGATTTATGTGCGCGGAGCTGCGAGCGTAAACCAAGGCTGCCCAGAAGTCCTTGTTGTCGCACTTTGTGTAATTTGTCATAATAAAAGAGCATACCGTTACACCCAGTAGCGCAATCGTTAAAATGTAATACACATGATTTATGTTGATACACAATTATTTTAGCGGGTGTTGGCGACTTTGATTGGGTCGCGTTGGTTTTGTAGCTACAAATGTGTCATGCAGACACCGCGTTTTTACACACATCACAAAATAATAATAATCTCAAAATGGCCATTATTGTCTGGGGAGCAATACGACTCTATTACTTTAAGGTACGATGTTTATGCAGGCTAAGGCTGCTATCCTTTTACAACCATGTCTTGTTTCGTACAGGGTCAATGTAGGGGAGGGTGCAGCACAGACTGAGCTCGTAAAGTTGGGAAACACTGTTTTTCCTTCTCCACAATCTCCGTTGTTAATCAGTAGCCGGTTGTTGTTTGGTGTGGGATGGTCTCTTGCGCCAGTCCGAGCCGTTCCCGTCCGATTCCAGCGGGAGAGGAAATTGGCACCGTTTCAAGTCCATACCACAGAGCCCACCTCCGCTTGCTCTCGGTGTTGCGCTGAGGTTGCCCGGACAACCGCTCGCTTTAGAATGGGGTCTTTAGTCCACGTGCTGTGGTGTGGAGGAAATAAGACGGCGGGGAGCGCAGCTCTCTGCACGGGGTGTACTGTTCTAATAAAAGGAACTCGGAGCGGTCCTGGAAGTAACTCAAATGCTCACTAAACTGAATTCCGATGCCTGCTCTTACAGTAATTAAATGGGAACTAAATTAGTTTTTTGACACAGCTAATGCCAGATTATCCCAACAAATATCTGGGCAGGTTACATACCTTGAATACATTCTCGGCAGATAGGCTACTAAATGACTGTTCTTACCCAGCTCACATGATTACTACTTTTCAAAAAATTGCCGTGAGCTTTGCGTAGAAAAAAATTGCCGCAGATATCCTGTTACCTCTTTGAAATCATGGCATACAGAACAATTGGTACATCTGACCCATGATTGCTTGCATTGGCATTCCTGTATTTCCATTGCCCCGCACTGTGACCCAGCCGCAGGGTCAGTTGTGTGGGTCAATGTTGGAATGTTGGGTTTGTTCCTATACAAACAAAGAGAAGAATGCACACTTCAATCTGTGTCAGTTTGGTGTGCAGTAGGCTACACTGTGTGATCAGTTTCTATCGGAATCATACTGGATTGTTTGAAAGCTATGCGCGTGCGTGCGTGTGTGTGTGTGTGTGCGTGCTTGAGAGAGAGAGAGAGAGAGAGAGATGCCTCACCCATCACCATTCTTGAATCTGATTGACTTTGGTTGATTCTTAGTGCCACGATGTGCTATAATGTCCATTTGTGGTCATCTGTGGTCATTATTGTAAATTCTGTAAGAAAGCCTGAAAGTGGCAAACTCTCTGTGTTGTGTAGGTATGCCCTGCCAGCCCGTAACTTTGCAGGGGGCATACCTGCCATACCTGTCTGGGTCAGTTGGGTTTCAACCCACATTATTATTATTTATTTTCTATTTTTGCTGTTTATTCCCATTTTTTCCTCCCAATTTAGTATCCAATTTTTTTAGCATACCCTCTCTTTTTCATGTCAATTATCCCCTCCCTTGCTGCCGTAGTTCCGAGACCGGTAGTGAGCGATGCACCACCTCCTCCGAGCCGGCGCCCGCCTAAGCCAAAGCCTGTCACCATAATACACAGGACCACTCATATATGTAGCCAGCTCATTCACCTTTTATCAACTAGCAACTACAATTGTTGATGGCACTCCACAATATGCAAAAGGTTGCGAAGGTTTTGTATTTTATAACTGATGTCTAAGAACATGTCAGCACTCACTGGTGCCCAGGGGCTGACGAAGGTCACCAGTGCGTACTGAAAAGATCCCAATGTTTTGTAATAAAGGTATGTTGTACTAAAACATTTACTGGAGTGCCACTCCCATCCACTGTCATTGTTGCTCTTCGATGTGCAAACTGCGAGGTTAGTCATGAATCGAGGAGAGCACCGCCCTTGTTTCTGTGAACCGTTGTTTCTATGAGTCCCCTTTGTTATTGAGAATATCACAGAGCACGTTTAAAGCCATGCACCTGCAGAGAGAAAGCACTGTGTACCTGCACACCGTGTTTCCCATCGTCTTTCTGCCAAAAGTGGCCACTTTTATGAGGGTAATAGTTTCTGACATATCCGCCCTGCGGTCGTCCCCTGGGTCGTATCGGTGTGGGCCCTCGTGACCCCCGTGCGCTCACCCCTGGCGGCGACCGCCAGCCCGTTAGGAGAAGAGGAATGGAATGCAGGTGACCTTGTCACCCCCGTCCCTCCTCCACCTCTCTTAATATTTGTCCTGGGTGGCATGGTACAGATGGTTCATTGTCCCTGCGTTGTGCAGACGTGTTTTGTTTGGGTTTTGGGCCCCAGAGATGTGCGGAGAGGACAGTCTCTGGTTGTGTGGGGCTTATCAGTCTCCCCCTCCTCTCTGTGCGCACGGAAACTCTTCACTGAGCACTGGGATCACAATGCAGGGAATATCCCTATGAAAACATAGTGTATATGTGAGAGAGAGAGAGAGAGTGTGTGTGTGTGTGTGTGTGTGAGAGAGAGAGAGAGAGAGAGAGAGAGCGAGTGTGTGTGTGTGTGAGTGAGTGTGGGTGGGTGGGTGTGTGTGTGTGTGTGAACGAGAGAGAGTGTGAGAGCCTGAGAGTGTGTGTGTGTTCTGCTTTTCTTACGATTGGGGAGGCTAAAGGTTTCCAAACAGTTTCCCTACATGTCTTTGTCTCTGTGGCAGCTGCAGACATGAGAGAGAGAGAGAGTGTGTGTGTGTGTGTGTGAGAGAGAGAGAGAGAGAGAGAGAGAGAGAGAGAGAGAGAGAGAGTGTGTATGAGAGAGAGAGAGAGTGTGTGTGTGAGAGTGAGTGAGTGAGTGTGTGTGTGTGTGTGTGAGAGACAGAGGGAGTGTGTGAGGGAGAGTGAGTGTGTGTGTGTGTGTGTGTGTGTGTGTGAGAGTGAGAGAGTATGTGTGTGTGTGGAGAGAGTGAGTGTGTGTGTGAGTGTGTGTGTGTGAGTGTGTGTGAGAGTGAGTGAGTGAGTGAGTGAGTGAGTGAGTGTCTGTGAGAGACAGAGAGAGTGTGTGTGTGAGAGAGAGAGAGAGTGAGTGAGTGAGTGAGTGAGTGAGTGAGTGAGTGAGTGAGCCGTATTTGAGTCATATTAGAGCAGGGGCTTCGGCTTCACTCAACTCACATCAAATTCGCACACAGAGGCCGGTCTCATCCCTTATTCTACTCTTTCCCCAAATGTGTAATGTATCTGTAGGTCCGTCCCAATGCTGTGTATTTGGGAGAGCACAGACACGCCCTCTGAAGCACTTTCTGACAGTCGCCGCTTCTTTTCACTCTGCAGACCACCAGTTGAGCTGTTCGCTCATCGCATCAGAGGCTCCTGATTGATCATGGGAGTCACTCTGGAGGCGGGGAAATCCGGCTGTCGCTCCCCGCGGGACTCCCGGCCACTGTTGGCTTTCACACGGTCAGAATTAGAAACCAAGGACTAGTGACAAACAAGACATTTACATTTTAGGCATTTAGCAGACGCTCTTATCCAGAGCGACTTACACAGTATATATTTCTTTACATACAATCCATTTATACTGCTGGATATTTTACTGAAGCAATTCAGGTTAAGTACCTTGCTCAAGGGTACAACAGCAGTGCCCCACCTGGGAACTGAACCTGCAGTTCAAGCCCAGCTCCCTAACCATTACACTACTGTGACTGGTTTGCCAGTCGTTTCATCATCAAGGGATAAAATATGACTCAGTAAGTGAATCATTCAGTCAGTCAGTGAGTGAGTGAGTGAGCGAGCGAGTAAGTGAGTCATTCAGTGAGTGACTGTGTGAGTCATTGAGTCAGTGAGTGCATGAGTGAGTCATTCAGTCAGCTTGAGTGAGTGAATCAGTCAGTGAGTAAGTCCATTTGTGGGTCAGTTTGTGAGTGAGTGAGTGAGTGAGTGATCAGTCAGTGAGTCAGTTGGTCTCTGAGTAAGTCAATTTGACAGTTATTCAATCAGTAATTTAGTGAGTGAGTCAGTTTGTGAGTTAATCAGTAATTGAGTGAGTGAGACAGTTTGTGGGTGAGTGAGTCAGTCAGTGATTGAGTGGGTGAGTGAGTCAGTCGGTGATTGAGTGAGTGAGTCCGTCCGTCAGTGATTGAGTGAGTCAGTCAGTTTGTGAGTCAGTCAGTCAGTGATTGAGTGAGTGAATCAGTTTGTGAGTGAGTCAGTCAGTCAGTGAGTCAGTCAGTTTGTGAGTCAGTCAGTCAGTGATTGAGTGAGTGAGTCAGTTTGTGAGTTAGTCAGTGATTGAGTGAGTGAATCAGTTTGTCAGTCAGTCAGCCAGTGAGTGGCACTACCATTTCCCGGGCTGCTTCCTTCAGTACGCAGCCATAAGCAACAGCTGCAGTTTCAAACAGGCCAGCATGGAATGTTCCGGTGAAGGAGAGAGCTGGTCAGAGCCGCGCACCAAGGTCAGCTCTCCAGGGCCTTCCAGGGCAGCTCCAGGGTGGCTGTAGGGCCTTCCAGGGCCCTGTCAGGAACCGGCAACGTCAACACAAACACCGCACGTGAGTGCGATCACGCCTGTGCGTGTTTGTTTCCAGACTGGTCACTGTGAATTCAGGCTCTGTGTGTGACTTATATTTAGTGCTCTGGCTTTGTGCTCTTGCATCACTGCCCACAGAGAGCCGAGCGGGAGCCGGGGATGCGCCTCGCCAGCTGTGGTTTGGGCATTACCTTCCAAGGCTGCCCCAAGTCAGCAGAAAAACAGAGGGCCTGGAAGGGGAGTGGTGTTTTGGTTGTTTTTTCAGCTTGGGAGTTCACGAAGCAGAGACTGTTTCCTTTACTCCTGTGTTGTGCAGAATCTGGCCTGTCCTTCGCAAATTATTGACCAAAAATGGGGCCACATGCTGAATAACTCATAAACAGGGACACAGGTGTGCATGTGCATCTGTGAGCTTGCACAGCGCTTTGATTTTTATAATATATTTACTGCTTGCAAAATTGGATTCATCAATTCAGCAAAGGGACGTGTGCCCTGAGGGGAAGGGGGTGGGGAGACAGTCGCTTTGGGTTTCCATCTCCCGAGGTCATGGAGAATCTCTCCCTCTCACTCTCTCTCTCTCTCTCTCTCTCATGCGATCTCTCACACTCGCGCACTCACAGTTTTAGGAAAGTTGGCAGGAAGGCTCCCATTGTGTGGGAGATAAAAAGATGTCTATCAGCAGGAGAAAGAGGAAGTGTTTATTAGTACAGATGTGCTGGGCGCTTGCTTTGGGACAGAGGGAGGGGGGCAGGTCGAGCCGTGGGGCGACAGCGATGCCTCTCTTCCTGTTTGAGAGGATGCCAGCGCGAGGGGGGCTGAGGGGTGAAGGTTAGCTCCTCGGTGCTGGGTACGGGGTGCAGGGTTCACGGGGGTGTCACAGAGTGGGGTGTAGCAGAGAGGAGGTACATGGGGGGCGGTTGGGTGGGGGGGGGTATTGTGGGGACTCTGTCCCCATAGCGATGGGAGAGCACAGTTTCACGAACCCTGAAATGGATGCAGCTGTCACATGCTGGCGATGACTCGTGGATTTGAGCCAGCAGAGTGCAGCTGTTTGGTTTGTTCCTCGGGGTGAGTGGGGTGACAGCGTGCGGGGTCTTCCTCCATCGAGCCTCACACTCCCGTTACCACCCTGGGGATGGGGATGAGGACAGGGGGTGGAGGAGGAGCTTCGGTGTGTGGAATTCCCACAGCGGAGACGGGACCCTCATGGAAGAGTCCGAAAGAGCCCAAACACTCACACTACTTCCGCAGGAAAGTAGGTGTTCCCTTTTAATAGCCCCGACCCTGACTGAAGGCAGGAAAACAGGAGCTATCTTTCTGTGTGCGTATAGTAGTGTGTGTGTGTGTGTGTGTCTGTACCTGTATACAGTGCATGTGTGTGCGTTTATGTGACTGTTTGTGTTTGTCTATATACAGTATGTGCTAAGTGTCTACACTCACTCCAGTAAAGAGGTGTTTACAAGGGGTCAGGCAGGAAACACCAAGTGAGTCAGCCAACAGTTTTAATAATCCCTCCAGTTAACTGGCAATAGTGTAATTTACTGTGTGACCTCACAGCTGGCTGGAGGGGAGCCCCACAGCCTCGCAGGCACAGTTACTCCTGTTGCTTTACCGGACAGAGAGACTTCAGCTCGTTGTTTGCTGGACGATCGGCTGGTCGCTACATGGCCGGAGAGGTGGTAAGTGCCCGTCTCCTGTCCGGGGAGCGATGGGTGAGTGGTCCTTCGTACCGGTCCCAGGACCCCAGTAAAAATCCCCCTTACCCCGGTGACTGGCACAAGGATGGACTCTTCTCTTTGCTCAGGGTGTTTAGTGGAGATAACATTGTGTCAGGACTTCAGTGAACACCCTGCTGCCATGGCAACGGCACGGAGCTTCCACAACTGGCTGTGAATGCAGCATTCCTCCGCCGCTTCTAGAGGGTCTAAGGTGAGGGCCCCTCAATTGGGGAAGTGCCCTGACACTCCAATCACTGACTAACAGCAAGGTGTGTGTATGTATGTATGTGTGTGAGTGCATGTGCGCATGTGTGTGCGTGTGTGTGTGCATGTTTGTGTATGTGCATGTGTGTATGTGTGTGTGTATGAGTGTGAGTGTGTGTATGTGTGCGTGTATGTGTGTGAGTGTGTGCCTGTATGCGTGTGTGTGTGTGTGTGTGTGTGTGTCTGTCTGTGTCTGTGCATGCGTGCGTATGTAGTTATTTATATACGTGTTTCATGAGGAGAACATGATTGTGTACAGAAATCAGTCAGTTCTTTGTATGAAATTGTAAAGTGGAATTACTTTACTGACAGTCTCATTCTACTGGGCTCAGTAGATCTTTTCTCTTTAGAAGCCACCAACACAGATTGCTTGCCTGTGCTTCGCTGGCTAAAAAGAGGCTGTATCTGCATGTGGGCCCCGGCCCAGCTGATGTCATTGCCATTGTCCTTGCCCCGGGAGTCTGTCTCTGGGAGACGGTGGGAGTTGCCTCCAAATGGCCGGAAAAGAATGGTCAGTCTTTCCCGGCACTGTTCTGCGGGCCTTTCAGTTCCTGGTAAAAGGGCAGTGGGCCTGGGCTGGAAGGAGGAGATAGTCACTGAAGGAGTGAGGCCGTGGTGGGGTTCTGCATGTTCAAATTGCTTTTTAACACATTTACCTAATGCATTCTGTCCTTTAGCGTACAATGCCACTGATCTTGGCTTTTAGGGATGTTAATGTTAAGAATTTGATCAATCAAGCATATCAAATTAAGGATTATGTATCACAGCACAGCGGAGTTATCCAATAGCACAAACTCTAGTGAGTGTAATAATATTGCTTTGAAACAACAGTTAAAACCTTGTTGATTTTATAAAATATATCTAGCAATATTTCACAAAAGAAAAAAATTTTACCTCAGCCGACAATAGCGACAATAGAGTCGTCTCTTGAATTCGCTAAGCACGCCTAACGTTACTTCCGCATTTCTCTTTTTGGTGTAAACATTTTTCAACACGAGGGGGTGGAAAGTCAACAGAGGATGATTCTCTAGACTGGCAAAAGTTGGCAAAGTTGGCACGACAGTATTTATGCATCGGTTCCGTCTGAAAGGGTGTTCTCAGCAGCTGGTCTTACTGTGAACAGGCTATGCACACAGCTCACCCATAAATACGTGGATATGCTTATATTCTTAAATAAAAACCAGTAAGGGGATGAGTTGGGACTCGAAAGTTAGGAGGTAGCCTTTTTTTTTTCTTTTTTTTTCTTTTCTCTCTCACCAAGTTGCCAAGCCTCCGCTGTCGGACAGTCCTTTTCATTTCAAAAGAAAGGAGTATTGTTTTCGTTGTTAGGCCTACTGAATGATGTTTCATTTCCTTCATAATTACCTATTGTTTCATGCTGTTAAAATAGGCCTGTGTCTCAAAAGTTTTAATAAAGCTTTGATTGAGGGGAAAAAAACATGCATTTTGTATTCTCTGTCATATGCTACATTTTGCTGTTGTTTAAAAAAAAAAAATGAATCGATTAATTGTTTGTTAACGTGGGCGACGATCAATCAAGGCAATTTCTTAAAATTAGCATCCCTAGTTTTAACAGTAGTTTTTGGGGGGGATTTTTTGTGAAAAAGATGTCCAGAATTAAGGTGGCCAACATTGAATACGGGATACACCGCAGTGACGTATGCTAGATTAATTATTGTTGAACAGGCGGAGGATGGGATGGTTGGACATTTACATTTACAGGGTACGGTAATCGTATAACCATATAGCACACCGAATCTGGTCAAAACTGAAACTGCACAACATGGGGCAAAAGGTCATACAGAACTGCTGGCAACCCTATATGGAATATTGATAATTCAGTAGTGAGTGATGTGTGTGTGCCCGCGTGTGAGTGTGCACGCGCGTGCGTGTGACTGAGAGAGTGTGTGTGTGTGTGTTTGTTACATTACATGATGTTATATTCATTTAGTAGATGCTGTTATCCAGAGCGACTTACAAAACAAAGTATGTTGTGTGTACATTTTTGCGTATATGCGTGCGGGCAGGCAAGCATGTGTTCAGGATGCATGTGTTCTAAATTCCATAGTCGTCTGTAGTAGGTGTGTTGCCCCCTACGTGTAGGGGAGTTCAAGTATTGACAAATGGAGGGGTCCCCAGGGCACTGTCTCACTCCTGTCCCAGCTAATATGTGCGATGGGTCCTCTTTAATAATTCACCGAACACAACCGGCGCTTGTCTGGAATTCTCTTCCACGACTGCTTGAGACTGCAATTAATAATAACACTGATGTATTACTGTCAAATACCAATCCATCCAGGTTACTAAATATTTATACACCGTTCCATTACTGAAAATATAGCGGGAAACGCCTCCCCAGGAGCCGTAGGGAACACGAGCAGTCAGAAACTCAAACTTTAGTCAAGCAGTTTTATACAATCATGTGACACAGAGAGAAGCACACGCTCTCTGTGTAGTTTGTCTCTGTGTAATTAATCTCTTCCGTGACTCTTAGTTGTACCTCAGTGTACTCCCCGCCCGATTCAGCTGGGCCTGTCGATGGGGTGTAGCGGCAGTCTTGGTCATGCTCAGTCTATGGAGCAGTGTGTCTGTGGAGGAGTTAAATGAATACACCTTCATGTGTCTGGATATGTTTTGTGATGATCCATACCTTGTGCCTGTTGGGTTCTTTAATTATCACGATAGTTCTGATGATACTGTACATAAGACAAACACTTGCATCCGGATCAAGATTTTATTAAACGTCCGGAAGGATGACACAGCGACAAACAGGATTCACTCTATCGAGACCCTTCCAAAATACAAAAAAATCAGACAGTCGTTTATATACACTCTTGAGCCCATGAGACCACAGTGTCTTATCCTATACAATTTCCATATATGAAGGTTCTAAAGAAACCCTTCTTAATATAACCATTGACCATTTGTCCTGGATTACTGTAGCATGGCATATTCTAGACAATAAGGCTCCCTTTATATAACTGGAGAGATAACTATACTAAATGGAGGGTAAAGATGCAGGGTAACATCATTCAGGGTGGTTGAAAGTCTCTGTGCTTTATTTCTCTTATGAATAAAACCTTCCTAAGAATAGGAGTAGAAGCATATAATGAGTGCATCTTAACATGCATTCACTTGTTGGAATATACTGTATGTACACACTATAATAATATCTTTAATTTCAAACATGCCTTATGTGTCAATGAGTACATTATTAATGGAAGTGTGTGAACATGAGAATAAAATGCATAGGTTCTGGGGGTATGAAGCCGATTGGTGGAGATAGGAGATACCAGCACACTGTATGAAGTGCTGTGTTTAACAGTGTTTTAAACTTGTTTAGGAGCATTACAGTGCATGGGTATCTCTCCTCTTTATCAGTAAGTGATTCAATATCTGATCCCTTTAACTTTCAGCAGTGCATAGGGAGGTTCTGCTGCTACAGTGCAGCCCATGCCATTGTACTGTTCTGTCTATCACCACCAGTTCTTTATACAGTGTATGGTACGCCCCTGGATCTGAGTGTGGTGTACTCCACACCCCCCACCCTCCAACACCACCCTGCTGTTAGTTCCCTATGTCCCTGTAAACAGGACTGCTGCTCTGACCACTGCTCCACACTGCTGCTCTGACCACTGATCCACAGAGAAAATAGATTTTTTTACAAATTAAACTTTTCGCTGGTCAAACAAAGATGAATAAAAGAACACATAGACATTCTAATTGACATTTGTTGATGGTTAATAGATATTGTAATGATAAGTAGATAATGTTATGTCTGTTTCTCATTCTCTTGCCATTCAGAGCTCAGAACATTTCCTGAGAAATAAGACACATTTCTATGGTTCCGCTGGACAGGAAGGGAAAGATGGGGCATATTTACCAAAGGTCAAAGGTCGGGAGTATCATTATTGCACACTCAGCTGCCACTTTTATCCACAGCCAGATCCTGGAATCTTTTCAAGTAAATGCAGTTACCAAGCTGAGATTTGAACTCATGACCTTTTGGTCATGAGCCCAGAAGTCCAAACACTAACTCGTCACATGCTCTAATAATGCAGCCCACTGTTCCTGGATGCGTGTCGGTGATGCGCATGATGTGTGATTGAGCGTTTCAATTGGAAAAAGTTGGTGTCTCATGGTTTAGAAGATTCCATATTGTGTGTGTCTGATTTGGCGGCTTCGAGCATTTGGCGTTTCTGCCACATCAGGAGGAAGATTTTGTGTATGTGTGCCTGTGTGTGTGGCAGGGGGGTAGGCGAGTTGGCTGTTCCCTGTGCCTCGTAACGGACGTTTTTAGGCGCGTACATCTCGTGTATCGTACGGGCTAGTGATTAATTTCACGTGACAGGTCCGCAACCGCTGCAGCTTCCGCTTCATTACGGCTCATTAATTACCGCCGCCTTCAATCATTCACCTCCCGCGCGGCCTGCCTGACGTGATAATGGACCGCAACTTGCCAATCTCATGAATTATATTGGCATATCCATAATGAATAAGTATTGCAGATAAATACAGAAACACATAACACGTGATAATTCAGAGCCCAGCGAACAAGAAGTATTAATAAATTAGACTTTTTGATGGTCCAACTACTTTCAATATTAATTACAGGTGTTCATACAACAACTACATACAGATCTCATGGCCAAATAATATATTAGATCGTTGTACATCAAATATATATTTGATGATTATATTATAATAGTAAGAGGTTTGTTTTTATGATTTTGCACACAATTTTCATTGGCTGTCATATTCTTTTTTTTCCACAGGAGGGCGGTGTTTGACAAGGATACAGTTAGGATTTCTCTGTAGCAGCCGTTGCGTCAGTGTTTGAGTGGTTAGTTCTGTTTCTGGAATCCTGAAATGTTATTGTTGTTTTAACTGATACTTATAAAATCTCTAACAGCAGACTTGACACATGTTCTCACACATCGGTGCATTTATGTTATTAAGCAATTGCAAACATTTAGCACACTTAATGGAGTAGGCTACCTCCACTAATTTACTTTCCCAGAGATGAGCGACAGCGGTTCGACAAGAAATATTCTCGAAGAACCACTACGGTCCGTCTGTGCGCACCTAGTGAAGTGTTTCCTTAGTGAAAACAGCTGTGTTTGTCGTTTGCGGCAGGGGATTCTCCCGGTCCTTGCGCGTTTCGCCTCGCTCGTGCGTCAGATGTATGGAGTTGATTATCGCGTTACAGCTGGGGAGCAGGCCCCCGTTTCTCTTGTTTACACGTTCAGAGAGGTGGGGGAAGGAGATAAGAGCTTTTTTTGGGGGGTGATCTTGTTTGAAAGCCAGACATAGCGACACAACAATAACACGACACAAGCGTACTGTTTACAATTACGGCTTTCACAAAGAAGTTTCAAAACACTCAGCTCTTGTATCTTGAGTAAAAGAAACAGGCCTGTCCTAACTAGCTTCCACACACACTCCTGTCCATTGTGGGCTGCGAGCGATAGAATTGTTCCCACGAGCTCGTTATTGGATTGCTGTCATGACGGCTGTTTGCCCTGAAGGACTCATTAGTCACTTCCCCCACCACCCCCTTGCCATCGCTGTGTTGGCTCTTAAAAGCATTCGCCGCACCTTCGCCACAGTGCCGTGAGCTGTCAGACGCAGGCCTCAGCACTGAACGAGATCTTTATAAATAGCACAGAGATGGAAAGAGAGCGACAGAGATTATCACAGTTCTGGGATCAGCTGGAGAACCTGTGGGCTGGGACCTCAACTTGCCACAGAGGAAATGACCCTGCGCAGGAGGAAGGGCGGGAGACGGAAGAGAAGGGGTGGGATTAAAAGGAACGGAGGGGAGAGGGAGCGAAAGAGCGTCAGAGATGGGTTGAGGGAGTTGGATGGATAGAACAGGAGCGGAGTGTGGCCCGGCTCCAGGAGTCCGCAGTGAGACGGGGAGAATAGGGGAGCGTCTGTCTGTTCCCCGTAATGGGAGCGCTGTGCTCTGACTAACCACAGTCTGATCGTCCGCGGGTCTGTGGACCTCGCCGTGCCTCGGTCCAGGTGCCACAGAATGAAGCTTCAAAATTGTAAATGAGAAAAAATGGCATCGTTTTGCAAGCTCTGTTCTGTGGTGATGTGCAGGTTGCACACTGTAGTACAGCTTCGCCCAGGAGTGAACACAGCAGAAACACAGAGCACCACAGCACAGCTAGGGATGTCAGCACAGAGACAACTGTGCAGACACAGTGATGCCAGCACAGAGAGCAGGAGAGACCTTCCTATAAATCAGTGACATCCATTGCCCCTCCTGCCCCACTATTCTTACAAACCATTAAATCATTAAAGATCTCATTAAATATAAACGAGTCAAAAATCTCACTCAAAGCCAACTGTCGGTTCATTTATGAACTCGGTGCTGATTTCTCAGCAGCCTGCCTTGGTGACCGCTGTTTCCTGCTGAATATCTCCAGCGATGGCTGAATGAAGATACCAGCCATTTGCTCACAGGAAATGGAAGCTGAGGGAAAACACCGAGCAGAATGTTCTCTCTGTATCAGTTTTTACAGCCGACACGCTGCGTCCGAGATCCTGTAGCTTTAAGACAGCCGTGGCAGATAAAGCTCACTCAGGAAGTCCCATCCAGGCCCGGTTATATATGTGTTTGTATTCTGCCGTATCGGATCTGACAGCTTCCTTCCTTACATGGTTGTGGGTGCAGTTTGAGAAATTACAAACACGGGCGTCAGTGTCTTTTCAATGACTTACTGGACGTGCGAACAGGAAATACAGTGTTTTGAGTCAGTGTGAGGAACCGCTAAAATGCCAATAGTCTCTTTGTGTGCCTCCGTTGTTTACTA